>APFE031619576.1:0-18942 GCA_000404065.3 Pinus taeda | reverse complement strand
ATACCACGAGTCAACCCCTCAAGGTTCCTCGCGATCTCCTCCTCGTTGTCACTCCCCTCCTAATAAGGAGTGATGACATAAAACTAGCGGGCGATGTGCCTGGCTATTGGGGACATCCCAGCAGGACGCTCTGGTCCAACATCTACTTTGAAAAAACAAAATGTTATAAACACATATATATATAAAACAATTAAAAAATCACAAAATTAAAATTGATTTTTCACCTTCGTCGTCAAAATCCTCTCCATCTGGCAGCGGCATGTTCGGATCTCCACAGAAGTGAGTGCCACTGTATGGCCAGTTATTGACGACGATCAACTGTCATCGTAGCCATGAAAAGGAGGGCCGGTAAGACATATGATGGCCCCCAATGATCTTAGGCATCAAACAACTCTAGTGGGCCATCCACGGGTCACGTGGCATCGGAGGATCTACCTCAGTCAACTGGTACTAGAACATAGGTACCCGTTCCAAGAAAAATTGCACTAGTACGGATCCGAAGCAAAATTGCTTCAGATTCCCCACCTTAGCTCTTGTCAACTGGTGTTTTATGTTGGTATTCATGGCTTCCACCTAATTGAAGATCGTCGGTGTTGTGCAGTCAATGGCATATAGAAATTTCAACTTATTAGTCTCGTGCACTGTTTGGGACCCCGCCACTCTGTTGATAGTCAACAATAACACTCTCAGTGTCAGGTCTCGCATAGTGGAAATCTTAATCTTTTCGCTCTTAGATTTGAGGGCTTCAAGGCAATGTTTGGCAAGAAACATGGATATGCTTGCTCCAATCGGTCGTGACCCATATAGGTTGATTGGTTCTCCTCTCTAGGTCAGTCATGTGATGAAATATATGTGTGAAGTTTCTAACTCTATCTCCTGGTCACCAGTGATGAGTATTTATCTATTTATGTCCCAGAGACTAATCAGGTATCGAAGCAGCTCAGGTTGGGCCTGCATCCCTGGTGTGAGAAAGAATTTGAGGATCCCACAGTGCCTCAAAGCATTCAGGCAATTTGGATCATTCAATGCCTGGGTGTCCACATATTCGTGCTCACGTTCTTTCCAGTTTACCATTTTTGATGATTCTCACCTGCAAAAACCATATATTTAAGTCAATAATCATTTTTGGCCAATAAAATTCGGATTCCAACAGTGGTTTTTAAGGGAAACTGCTTTTTTCCCTATTCATGTCACCAACACTCCTGTCTTAAAAACATTTCCGCCGACGACACGATAGGTCGTTTTAATCACCCTTGGCCGGCGTGATTCCGTGCCCGGAAGTCGCGCCGACCGAGGGCGATTTTTTTTTTACAAAACCTTCCTCAAAAATCCAAAAAATGGATAAAACAAGAATAAATGGTATGAAAATAGAGCTTAGGGCTTTGTCTCTTACCTGCAACTGGTGGATCGATGAATGACCTCTCGAATCTCTTACAATCTGCTCCGGAACAATTAGGGAAAAAGTGGGTGAAAAGTCTTTCACAACAAGGTAAAATGTTAAATGGTAAAAAATATTTACTTTTCCTCCCTTTTATCTAGTTTTTTCATGAAATGTTAGGTTTTGTAAATGTATTGACCTATTTTGCCTCAAGAATTGGATAATACACTTTACCTTTTTGTGTAGCGATAAGTGATGGATGTTCGACAATGATGCCGAGTCACGTTTCAACTCTTTTCTCGACTCATAAAACTCATATGAAAATATTTCCGAGTATTTTTCCCTTCTAACTCGTAAAAGAGAATAAATTGGGGGGGGTCTGCTTTCAACCTCTTTTCCGACCCTTTAAAAACAAAAATATAGTGGAGCCCTTATCATTACGAATTCGTTAATGGATGCGAAATGTCGTGCGCCTAGTATAAGTTTACCCCTTTTTCGAGTTGGGATGCACTATTTACGAAAAAAGGTACTCCTTGACTGAAATGGTCAAGTTGTTCTCTCAAGTATTGTTTTCTACCTTTTCGGGCTCGAGAGACACAAATGTACGAAAAAGGACCATGTGGAGTTTTCTTTTCCGTGTCTTTCTCAAACTCTCTAAACATGAAAAAGATATCAAGTTACACCTTTTTCGGACTTGTTGAAATATTAAATGACATCGGATTCATCACTATGACGAACATGAGCTTCTCCTTCCTAAGTCTCATTAAACTTAGTGGGTTGGATTCATCCGAAGGATGAACTTACAGTAAAATAATTGGGGTAATTTCCAGGAATGGTGGGGGAAAATTTGGAAATCTAATCAGCTGTGTCGGCAACTCACTCTTGAACATGACACTTTCTACTTCGTGTCGGGATGGGATATCCTCCTTTGTATTGTTGACCTCCCTGGGTTGGGTCGTTTATTTTTGCCTTCCATTTGATCTCTACCACATCATCATCACCACTAATCCTATGGATCCAAAAGCTGTCAAACTTCCAGTCGTGTCGCCGATATGTTCAAGAGTTTTCCTTCTGCAGTTACACTTACCCTTGATTCTCTGTATCATTCAAAATCATTTTGCATCCCTTTGTCTCGTGTCGATGATGTGGGATACATTATGGCCCTCCTTCAATGCTGTCACTTCCTGTCAACTTCAGCTCATTATCTGGGAAGTTGATCGAGAGACTCCCTTCCGGTACCTTAGAGCTTGCATGCCCTAATGGAAATTTCTTCACACTCGAGGACAAGTTCACATCATTGGCCTTCGATTGAGTGATTTCACGGATGTTCAACTTCAGTTCCTCTTTTCACATTCTGTGGATTGTGCTTATAGTACCTTGATGACCATTGTCGTTATTAGTGGTTTCTGTCGTGCTTGTTAACGATTCACATAATTGGCTGGTAATCAAGCGATTTTCGAGTATGTTCGATGTCAACACATCTATTCACATTTTAGAATTCCTACTTTCATCGGGTCGTGTTGGAGCGTAAGACCCTGGACTCAGATCATAAAAGTCCAGGTTGCGAAGTGATGTGACATGATTATGTTGATATACATGTCTCTTTCCTATGGATGGTTGCGTCCATACCATGATTTATCATATGTGATCCTTCTCATTATTGGATGGCTGCGACCATACCTTGGTTTCGATGAGATCTTCTTTATCGGATGGTTGCACCCATGCCTGGACCCATTTACATGATCATTCACTAGATGACTGCGTCCATGCCACCATTCATGTATCATTTGACAGAGTTTTCAATTATGTATATGTATTTGTACTTGCTTGCAGGTTTTTCGACAACAGACTCTGGTTCCATGCAGTGATTCATAAATCATTTCATCCCTCACTCTAGTTCGGCCTTCATGCTTTAGGGGGCATCTGTTACACAACATTTTGTGATTGTCCCTGTACTCCCCATTCCTTGATCCTCGAGGACCTATAAAGTGAACCCTACGTGCTTTCCCTTCATGAAGAAACTCCCATTGTGTTCCTCTTCATGAGCAGAACAATTCCCTTTTGCAAAATTTCCCCAAAATATTTTGTTTTTCCCAGTTTACAAGACCGACGCTAATGACCTTTGTCCTCCTCAGACTGATATCCAAGGATTAACATTGTCCCTAGCACCGACCAGAGCGACTGAGATTTGTTCCAGTCACACCGACCCTCTTGTGGGAAGTTTTTTAAATAAGGAGCCAAAGCTTCCAACTCTAGGAGCTCTGTAACGAAAGTCTAGTAAATTGTTTGTCCAGATGGAGTCGAGGATATCAGTTTAGGCTTCTTTCCCCTATAAGGATGGAACTACCACAAGAGATAATGCCTTCTCCCATGAGAACAGGAACCATATCCCATCCATTCATGCTATATAAACCTCCATTTTTCCCAAGCACGAGCTAGTGTTAATGTTGGTGTGCTATTGCTAATTAAGTTTGGAGTAGACAACAAGCTATCCATAGTTGTAGCTCTCTAGTTGTGTGAGGGAGAAGTGTGCATTTTGTTTAGTGTGAAGGCTAAAGGGAAGAGCCTTAAAACTATCATTGTTAAGGCCATCATGGAATGCTAACAGAAGTGTGTGGGAACCTGGTTTTTGTCAGAGGAGAACGGAAACATCAAGACAATGTTTGTAATCTCTTATTGATTTCAATATATAAGAAACTATTGATTGAATTCCTACATAATATGTCATTTCACATGTTTATGGCTAAATGTTTCTTGACTTGTTAAGTAGGTTGAATTACAATTTGTCTATTATCACGATTGTTGTCTGTTGTTGTTTACTTGTTTCAGGTGTTTGAAGAAGAAAACGAGAGATAGCTCGAATGAGCGAGCAAGGTCATCATCAAACGGGATAAGCGTACTAAGAGGTAGGCCCTCTTAATTGGTTCTAACCTAAGGAAATCTTCCATAGAATGTATCGGTTGTGGCTAGACCCATTATCAGGCTAGAGGAATTGTTTGTGTCCACACTCAAAATTTTACTTCACCACATTGATGTTTGACCACTTTTCGACATTAGTATATATGTTCGAAAGTAGCTCATAAGGTACATAAGGGTTCAATTTGAAAATCAATTGTCATGCATATTTTGTCATCTCTTTATTGTTATAAATGTTGCAAGCACTAAGCAAAAGCATCATGTTCTACTAGAATTTTATTAATTAATTCTAGTGTTTCATTAACATGCCTAACATGGCTAAGAAGGTCAACCATGCATTTGTAGTGTTCACGCTTGAGTATAATGTAATAATCATAGAACCAATAAATTATCAGCACTTCATTCAGAAGGATATATGGTTGTACTTTTGATTATGTAGGGATGGAATCCTTTGCCTTGTTTTAGAGCTCCTAATGTGTGAATTCTACCAGCAAATATTCTCTGGTGACTGAGCTAGGCATAAATTCTTCAAGAAACAATGTCAAGGTTGGGTAGGCATGTCCATTATGTGCATAAACACCAATCAATGCATTCCATGATACCACATCTAAGCAATCCACAAGCATGTCCGATTATTATTCCCACGCTTAACATTCATAAATATAATGAAATTCCACACAGAAACATCCAACTCAAATCCACTTTGAATTCTGTAAACATGAATCAACTTGTTGTATTTCAAGGCTTCAACATACACACGATAAGAGGTAGTTGAGTTTGTCTTCAAGCCTAGAACCTACATTTGCTAAAAAATTGTAAGACTACACCCTAATACCTATTTTGGTATGTCCATTGGCAATGAAATCCCATGAACTCACCTTTATTTAAATCGTGATTTATTCATTTATTTTGGGGTCAAACATATAAACAAGGCCATTGAACCCCACGTAAGAAAATTCATGGCATGGTATCGATATACTTGGAATCTCACCCCAACTATTTAATGCACAATCAATATAAAAAAAATTGCTAAAGATTTAGTAGTACTAGTATCATCACATAACCTAAAGTTTTCTATCAATCTCAACATAGCCAAATCTTGTCTTCGTGGTACCAACTATTGTTGGAAGTGATCACCATTTATCACGAGCAAAGTTAAGACCTTACCAATGAGTTATTCAGGTATATGCATCATTCATTAGTACATAAATCCATTCTTCCATGGTATCTATGAGTTTTCTCAACAAACATACCCCAAAAGTGGAAATGAATTGGTGGCATGGCATTTGTTGATATAAATCCCAATGGTAGATCATTGGAGTTTTAGATACAATATTGTGAATCATCTCCATAGATCAAGATTCCTATTTGTGTACGCTTAATTTTGAGTGGTTGCAAAAAAAGTCTACTATTGAATCTAATTTACATCATTTCCCATTGTCACTGTATAACTTGAGCAATCAATCCTTCCACCAAATAAGTTACTTAATGAGCTATAACGAAATATTGGCCATAAATAGCTCCTTGTATTTAGAAATTACGATGTAGAATTGCAACTTCTTATGAAGTTTTAATTAAAATCACAAGATACAAACCTACTCTACTGCTCTACAGAAAGTAATTCACATCTAGAACAAAAATCTTAGACATGCAATAAGAAATCACACACATGAAAATAGTATTTTCCCGGGGAAAGAAAAGTGCTAAAAACCCCAATGTCTACTTGCATTAATCTGATGAATAGAGATGTATTACAATTTCTTTTCTCAATTGAGCACAACCTGCGAGTGCATAACCTATCTCTCTCCTCACTGGGAAGCTTTGACTTAGAGTTAGTCAAATTTTGTTGCTGCTTGACCTCCTATTTCCTTGCGTTGTTCCTTGAGATATTAGGCCCTTATTATTTAAGAATTTCTCCAAAATGAATTGCACAATTCCTTATGTTTATCATCTGAATGCATGCAACACCTATACACTCAAGACTAGTCTACCACTGTTGTTACACTACCTTGGAATCTCCACCAAGACTAGGGAAATCGAATTCTCTGCATGGACTAGCTATTTTGGGCTGATTGATAAGTTAATTGAATGATCACTGAGTTTGAATGAAGCCCCACTGCTTAACTGACCTTCAACATGTTCCTTCAATATTTAGAACTAGTTTAACTAAAAATAACCCAAGATAACTAACCTTAATTGCTAGAAATTAGAAATCACACATGCTTAATTGAACTCTAACTCCTCCAACTTGAATATACTGAGTAAACTGGGTGACACAAGCCATGTCAAACAAGTTAACTGCATCCAAGTTGTCCTTTGATGTGGAAATTCAAATTTTCTCGTTTTAACGAAGGCAAAATGAAATTGAGAATTTCTTATTGCATTTTTCAACACCCCCTCTCAGCAAGAAAGGGATTATACCCCACCCTTATCCTGCACCCATGGAACTTGAACTTCCCTCTTGACAAGGCCTTTCTCAAAATGCCAACATCTTACTCCTATGTCGGAATGTACTACAACAACATTATCCACCTTTGCACTGATCCAGGTGGATATTGGTGGCCACCCACCTATTCCACCTAGAGCCCCTAGTCAGTTTCATCTGTTTCCTTTTTCATTTCATAATTTACTATTTTTAGTAGTTTTTTAGGTCCTCAACTTTCAGAGCATTTTTGAGCCCCTAAACAACATTTTTTGGGGTTCGCGACAAGACCATAGGCAAAGTCCTACGATGAAACCTGTATTACTCAGAGAGACCTTTCCAACAAGGTATTGTACATGCCAAGTTGGCTGCCCAACTAGTCCCAACAGAGCCCACAAACTCTTGGTGTTACAACTCCTGGGATTAGGGTTTTCATTGTTTAGGATTTTCTCATGTTTTCCAATAATAAATAGGTGCGTGAGCCTCATTGTAACACAATTCAGAGGCGTGTAGCCGCCACATCTCTTCTAAGAGATAGGCTACCATCCCAGAGCTATCTTATTTCCATTCTGTTTGTAAGCATAGTTCAATGTTTTTCTATTAATGAAATGAAGTGTTTTTCCGTTGCATCTATGTGTTTATCATTATATCTATAAGTTGTTTCGTTCCTGTTTAAGTTCAAATCAATGGTATTAGAGTGGTATTCTCTTTCTCTGTTTTTCTTTGCATCTCCCCAACGAGGTCAAGGTATAAGCAGTTAGGGCTTGACCTAGTTGAACCATTGCAAGATCAACCTCAAAAAAACTAACGACCTCCCATGGCGGAAGAAAATAAAGACGAGGGGGCAGGAGATCCCTTCAAAATATTGCTCAAAGAAGCCCTCGAGCAACAAAGGGATGCGATGATGGATAAATTTGCCCAAATCCTTCGACAACTACCCATAGACGATGCATGTTCATCCAACAGCCACTTTGGAGGCGCCACTCCTTTTAAGGTATAATTTAACTTTGATATTCCCATATTCGAAGGACTGATATATGCAGACACCGCAGATAAATGGTTAAATCTATTGGAAGGATATTTTTCAGTTCATGACTTTTCCAATCGGGAAAAGATTACCTTTTCACTTCTTAAAGCCACCCCATACGTCAAGGATTGGTGGGAAACCTACTATGAACAAAAGGACGAGAGTGAACCCTCGTTGTTTTCAGTCACACCCACTTGAAATTCTTTCTAAGACAGCATCAAGGAACAATATTACCCTGTCAGGAGTTTTGAAGACAAATACATAAAGTGGACCACGCTACGGCAGGGAAGGGACCAAGATGTGCTAGAGTTCACAAATACTTTCCATACCCTTCGCATGAAGCTGGGTATCAAGGATACTGAGCGACATTTGGTACTCAAGTACCGCAGCTTTATACACAAATATATCTAGGATGAGATGGAGTTCCTGGACTTTTCCTCACTCGGCACAATGTATCGGTACACTGTCAAGATTGAGCAGAAGTTTAAATAGAAGAAGCGGGACTTTGGGCCAAGCCAAGGCGATGCTACCTAGGATAGCCCATCGAAGCCACAAGAAAAGAACAGCACCCTGAAGACAAAGAGGGACATGGGAAAATGGTGTGATTTCCATAAGAGCTCCACTCAGAATACAAGTGAGTGTCGGGCCAAGCAGTCACTGGTGGTTGAGTTGAAGGCTTTCGAATGAGACATAGGTTCCGACTTTGAATCAGAACCCAATAAGGGAATTGAAAAAGGGAAGAAGATCATTGATGCAAAGCCCAGTGCTACCGTGGCGACCACCAAGATCCAAAAGATTGAGCCTGAAGATCACAAGGAGGGGGAACGCCTCTTCCACTCATAGATGTGGGTGAAGGGTTTTCTTTTGCAGTTCATTATCGATAGCGGGAGCCAAAAGAACCTCATTTCAATAGAGGTCGTGAAGCGGTTGGGCCTAAAGACTATAACACATCCACAGCCATACACCATAGAGTGGCTTCACCAAGGATGAGCTCTTTGTGTCAGCCAGCAGTGTCGCCTTCCCTACAACATCAAGTCCTTCACGAATGAGTTATTGTGTGACGTTTCTCCTCTTAAATTTTGTGATGTTTTATTGGGACAACCATACTTGTCGAAGTGACATGTTATATATGAGTCTAGATCTCAATCTGTGAATATTACTTTGGCTAATAAGTTGTATAAGATACCAGAGGTAGCCCCGCCTACCACCATCTCTTTCATCACTACAAAGAAATGTAGTAAGATCATTTCCTAGACTAGGAAATTTGGTTTCCTTATGATTTGCCCCCAGGACAATAAGAAGGTTGTGGCCATGACTTCCAAGCATGGCTCCTTTGCACAACACCAGCAAATGGACAAGGTTGTGGAGGAGTACAGGGATATTTTTGCCTCTCCCACAGGAGTACCTTTGCACTGTTAAGTGAAGCACTCCATTGATCTAACCCCGGGCACGCCGTTGCCCAACGGACCGATCTATCGACGCTCTATTATGGAGAATGATTAGATCAAGAGGCAGATTTAGGAACTATTACAAAAAGGTCACATCAAGCCAAGCTCGTCACCTTGTGGTAGCCCGATTGTATTGGTACAAAAGAAGGATGGGGTCTGGAGGCTCTATATTGACTATCGGGTGCTAAACAAGATCACTACTCAGAATAAGTACCCAATATCATGGATTGATGACCTTCTGGACTAGCTCAAGGGGGCCAAATATTTCATCAAGATTGAGTTGAAGTCAGGTTATCACCAGGTGCCTATCAAACCCTCCAATGTGTGGAAGATTGCCTTCAAATCCAAGGAGGGATTTTTCAAATGGTTGGCCATGTCATTCAAATTGACGAACGACCCTGCAACCTTCATGAGACTAATGGATGACATCTTGCGACCCTTCACCAATGCATTCATGGTGGTGTATTTAGATGACATCTTGATCTTCGGCCAGAGTTGGGAAGAGCACCTCCACCATATTCCACAGGTCCTTCAAACCCTGCACCAACACAATTTGTGTGCTAAATTGGAGAAACACACCTTTGGCCTGACCTATGTTTAATATATGAGGTAAATCATTAATGAGAAGGGTGTACATGTGGACCCTTCCAAGATACAAGTCATTCAGGATTAACCATCTCTAACCACTCTAATAGAGCTCCGCAAATTTTTGGATCTGGCCAATTTCTACCATAGGTTCATGTTGGCATTCTCTCATATCACTTGACCTTTAAGTCAAGTCACCAAGGGCGGAGCGAAAGCTATTTGTTTTGGTCGGAAACCCAATAACAAGCATTATCCGAGCAAAAGAATTGCCTATGTTCTACACCAATTCTCACATTACCAGACCTACAACACCCATTTGAGATTGAGACAAATGCCTCTGACTATGTTATTGGTGCAGTTCTTACTTAGCATGAGCATCCAGTGGCTTATCACAGTGAGACACTTCCATACATCATCCAAAAGTACCCCATTTAAGACAAAGAAATGTATTCCATTGTGTAGGCTTGCTGTCAATGGAAGCATTACATTATGGGGATGGAAACTACCATCCACATAGATCATCGATGTCTATAATTCATATAGACACAAGGGAAGTTGTAGAACAATATCCATCAGAAATGGTCCACCTATTTGCAACAGTTCCATTTGAACATTAAGTATAAGAAGGGAAGCACCAACAATGTTGTTGATTGCCTCAGTCGACCACTGTTCATGGCATTGATTATGGTGCTCGACTCCCATGGGCATGAGACATCAGGGTGGCCGCATCTTTACAAGAGCGATCCAGAATTCGGTAGCATATACCAGACACTCTTGGAAGGGATGCAAGTTCCAAATTTTCATCTTCAATATGCACTGTTATGCAACCTAGGACACATTTTTTTCCTGCAAGTGAGTGTGCCAAGATAGTTTGGGAGGTGCACTACAATTGGGTCGATGGAAATTTCAAAGTAGAGAAAAAAGTAGAAGTATTGCAGAAGTATTTTTATTGGTCAAAACTTCGTCGGTATGTTGGGAAGTACATTGGATCCTACACCACTCGCGCCATTGCCAAACTAACCGTAAAGAAGCAAGGCATGTATATTCCTCTACCTACTCCTAGCTGGCCTTGGGAATATGTATCCATGGATTCCATGTCGAGCCTTCCTTATACTAAGCATGGCAACGATTTCATTTACATGGTCGTCGACAGATTCTCTAAGATGGCCATCATGCCGGTCTGTAAGAAGAGTATCACAACACAAGCCACTGCTAAGCTCTTATTTGAGCGAGTATGGGTACACTTTGGGATCCCACAGTCCATTGTCTCAGATCAGGACAACGGATTCCTGAGTGCATTTTGGTCAAGTCTTTGGTCGATGCTGGATACAAAACACACTAAGTCCATGACTTTCCATCCCCAAACTGATGGCTAAACAAAGGTTGTCAATAGGATGATCATACACATTTTGCTCATGTACAACTCAAAGCGTCCACGCATATGGGATAAAAGTCTCCCTTATGTCCAACACAGCTACAACAAAGCTCTCCACGGCTCAACTGGCCACAACCCCTTTCAGGTAGGGCTAGGATTTCAACCATTATGCCCCATTGATGTGACCATACCATTTGCAACCACTCAGGTAGATTCGGCTCACGTTCAGTCTGAAGCTTAAAGGGCTAACAACTTCATTGAGTGCATTCAACACATATGCCAGTAGGTTCATGATATATTAGACATATCCAATGCTATGCACAACCAACGCCATGATCAACATCGAGTGTCACAAAAGTTCAAGGTGGGTGATAAAATTTAGCTACATTTGCAGAAGGAGTGCCTTGTTGTACCCCACTGCAAGCTTCTCCCGCTCTGATATGGGCAAAAAACCATCACCAAGGCGATCAGTGACAATTCCTTTGATCTTAGCATCCCACCGTTCCTTGGTATGCACCTAGTGTTCAATGTAGATCACCTTTGGCCATACTTTCCACCATTATTCGACACATCTGACATTGCAGAACATCTCACACCAACAGAGCTCAACCTAGACTGCATGGAACATGCCACAACTAATCAGATCATGGATACACAGATCAAGAACACTCGCCAATAGAGGATACAACTATATCGAGTTCTCAAAGCATGCCAACTCCTTCACCAGGGTAAGTGGTTCACTAGGTACCAGGTATTCCTAAGGGGGGTGGAATGATCCAGATGGATATTGGTCACCACCCGCCTATTCCACCTAGACCCCCCTAGTCAGTTTCATCTTTTTCCTTGTTCATTTTAGCATTTACTATTTTTAGCAGTTTTTTGGGTCCTGAACTTCCGGAGCAGTTTTGACCCCCTAAACGGTGTTTTTTTGGGGTTCACGACAAGACCATTTACATAGGTAAGGGCCTATGTCAAAACCTATAGTAGACCTTTCCAACAAGGTATTGTATACGCCAAATGGAGATAATATGACCAAGTTACAACCCTGGGAAGTTGGCTGCCCAACTAACCCCAATAGGCCCCACACACTCTTGGTGTTACATCTCCTAGGATTAGGGCTTTTGTTTAGGCTTTCCCACTTGGGATTCGAAACGTCGGTTCAAAATTGATAAAACTGTGGATTCTCCGGTCATTCATTCAAAAAAAAATTAATAGGCCCTTGAGCCTCATTGTAGCATAGTTCAAAGGCATGTAGCCTCCACATCTCTTCTCAGTGATAAGCTACCATCGCCCCAGCTATCTTATTTCCATTCTGTTTGTAAGCATAGTTCAATATTTTTATATTAATGAAATGAAGTGTTTTTCTGTTGCATCTCTATGTTTATGATTATATCTATAAGTTGTTGCTTCCCTGTTTAAGTTCGGATCATGCACATAGTCCCGTAAATGGTGATGCCAGATATTTATATGCTTGGATCGATCATGAAAAACAAGATTCTCAGAGAGCTTGTTGCAACTTTGATTATCACAGTAGATCACAGTCGGATCCATCATCTGATAAGACAATCAAACAAGTATCATTCTCATCTATGTCGCCTCACATGTTTCTTGTCTGGCAGCCATGTACTCTGCTTCTGCCGAGTTGAGCACCACAAATATTTTCTTTCTGTCATACCAGGAAACAACAAAAGCCCCAACACTGAAAAATTCCACCTGATGTACTCTTTCAAGTGGATGGACTCCCGACCAATGTGAATCCATGCAACTTCACTACCTCTGCCTGCCTGTACCATAGTATAAACTCAGTAGTGCCTCTGAGGTACTGTAGAATATGCTTTGGTTCCTTCCAAAATAATTTGGTTGCCCTAACCATAGCTTGGCTTAGTTGGTTGACTACATAACACATATTTGGTCATGTGTCCATAAGGGACATCAATGAAGTCGTTAACTGTCGATAAATGGTAGCATCTAGTTCCTCACATGAAGTGGCATCCTTTTTCCTTTAGTTGGTTGCTAGAGGTGTCTCCATGGGTTTGCAACTCTCCATGCAAAATCTATGCAGTATCACATTTACATACTTTCCTTAAGAGAAAAATAATTCCCCATCGCCTTTCCATACTTCCAACCAGAGGATGTAGTGCATGAGACCCATGTCCTTCATTTCAAATTCTCTTGCAAGATCTGATTAACTATTCATCACTAGTTAAAATCAAGTCATCAACATATATGACAATAATGAGAAATTTACCTTCTACCAAGATATGATAGAGGTTTGCATTTGCCTCACTTTTGGTGAAGCCCAAACTGGTGAGTTAATTATGGATCCTGGTGTAGAAAGCACAAGGTGCTTATTTGAGACCGTACAACACTCGCTTGAGTCAAAACAGATGAGACTCTCAATCAAAAGTCTCAAATCCTTATGGTTGCTCGATGTACACCTCCTCAATAAATCAACTGGGGAATGTTGTTTTTACATCCATCTAGTGGATCTTCCACCCCATATACATAGCTCTAGCAATAACTGATTTAATGAATGAGTACCTTGCTACATGAGCAAAGGTCTCCTCATAATCAATTCCTTCAACTTGAAAGTACCCCTTGGTCACAAATTTGGTCTTATACTTCTCTATTCTTCCGTATGCTACCTGCTTAACCTTAAAGATCCATCACAAACCCACAACTGATTTATTTGATGGTATTGGGACCATTTCCCAAACACTTTTATTTACAATGGATTTGTTTCCTCCACCATTGCATCATTTCATACAGGTTGTTGTATTGTTTCCTCAAAAGAGGATGGTTCAATCTCTACACGCTCAGTCATGAGAGCAATGTAGCCAATCTACCGGTCATGTGACCTTCTCTGCTTGCACAAATTTGAAGGAGCACCCACATTCTCCCTCGGATCTTGCACAAGCCCCTCAGCTTCCCTAGTTCTTTTCCTACCTTCTCTCATTGTTTATGCTTAAATGGTTGTCTCCACTCTCTACTCCTCAATTTGTGGATGCTTGACAACTTCTTGAGGTTTCTCCTTTGGAGTTAAAAGATTCTCTTCTAGTGGGATCTGAATCTCCCTCTCAAGATACCATCGCATCACTTTCTCCTCATCAAACTTCACATCCCTTCACACAACTATAATTCTAAGGGATGGAAAGTACACACGATAGTTGTGGGGAGTTTTTGTGTAACCCACAAATACCCCCAATTCTTTTGTCAGCTCAAGCTTCTTCCTTGATTCTTTTAGGACATGGAAGTAAATAGAGGCTCCAAAAATATCGAAGTGCGACAAATTCGACTTTCTACACGAGAAATCCTCCTCCAGTGTAATCATGCCCATAATTCGTTGAGGGCTCTGGTTTTGCAAATACATTGCTATGTTGCATGCCTCAACCCACAAATGCAGAAGTAGGACTTGGTCATGCAACTTCGCCCTCACTTCTCCCATAATGCTACGATTATTTCTCTCAACTACCCCATTCTATTGTGGGTTGTGGGGTGTTGTCGACTCTTGTCGAATTCCTTCCTTTGCATTATTTATTTATTTTATTATTTTATTTATTTTTTATTTTATTTTTTTTATTTTTTTATTTTTATTTTTATGATTATTTATTATTATTATTTTTTAAATTCATCTGACATGTATTTACCTCCATTATTGCTTCTAAGAGCCTTCACCTTATTTTCAATTTCTTTCTCAACTAGTGCCTTGAATTCTATGAACTTGGAGAATGTCTCATCTTTGAAGAAGATCCAACACTTCTGTGAGAAGCCTTCAATAAAAATGACAAAATATTTGTGTCTAGTAGTTGAGGCTGTTGAGAAAGGTCCACAAATATCAGAGTGGATCCTTTCTAGGACTGCACATGCTTTGCTGTCCCGATCATGGAATGTGTATTTTGTGTACTTCCCCAAAGTAAAACCTTTGCATAGATGTTATGAAACCAGCTCACAAAAATATAGAAAATATAGATCAACGACTTAAAACTCAATGTCTTCGAGGGGGAAACCTTCTTTACATTACACAAATGAACAATTCTTGGATGATGCAAATGACAAGACCTCCTTTATATATATAGGAGCCGAAGGGGTCCCAATACAATAACAACCTACATAACAATAATATTGTAGGGGCACAACAATAACAATAGTGGGCTTCTATGGGGCATAATAACAACAACATGGGGACTATATGGGCACGATAATACAATAAGTGGGTTGCACTAATAACAATAAGGGGTTACACTAGTAGTATAGGGACCTAACATACCCCTCTCCTTCAAAAAGTGTTGTCCTCAACACTTGAGTAGTTTTGGATGCTTCTGTATAAAATTCTCATCCTCCCATGTGGAATCTTCAGCGGGTAAGTTCTTCCACTTGATGAAATACTCTAAAATTGATCGATTTGATAGCTGTCGATTTCTTGTTTTTGTGACTGCTTCCAATTCCAATATGTTTTTTCCTTCCTTGTCAGGTTCTAGCAATATTGTTTGAACTGGTATCTTCTCACCTATAACCTTCTTTAAGCATGAAACATGGAAAATTGGGTCCACTCAGGAAGATGCAGGAAGCTCCAATCTGTATACCATAATACCAATCTTTTGTAACACCTTGTACGGACCATAATACTTTGGTGATAATTTATTATCCTTCTTAGCTTGCTTGAGGGACATTTGTTTGTATGGTTGTAGTCGTAGAAATACACAATGATCTACATCAAAACTTCTTTTGTTGCGATGTTGATCTCCCTGTTGTTTCATTCTACTTTGCGGTAAAGCGAGGTTATCCTTTAAGAGTCTGAGAACTTGTTGTTGATGGTCGATGTGATCTTCCACTGCTTGAACCTTAGAATTTTCTTTTAAAGATGATGTGATGGACGGTGGATGATATCCATAAAGTGCCATAAATGGGGTTATTTTTGCTGCGGTATGGAAGGAAGTGTTATACCACCATTCAACCATAGGAAACCACTTGACCCATTGTGTCTTTTTATCAGATACAAAGCAACGAAGATATCCTTCCAAACATTTATTCACTATATCAGTTTGCTCATCAGATTGAGGATGATAAGATGAACTATGAGCTAACTGAGTACCCAAATATTCCACCTCTTGTACTCCAAGGAAATATTTGGAGATTTTTTCATTTAATTGTTTCTCCTCCAATAGTTTGAGCACCCTGTCAACATGGTGAACATGATCCTTCCAAGACTTGTTGTAGATTAGTATATCATCAAAAGATACTAACACAAATTTTCTAAGGAAGGGTTTGAAAATGGAATTCATCAAACCTTGAAATGTAGAAGGTGCATTGCTAAGGCCAAAAGGCATGACCAAAAATTCATAATGACCCTCATGGGTTCTAAATGTTGTTTTTGGAATGTCTGCAGTCTTCATTCTGATTTGATGATGTCCTAAACGAAGATCCAATTTGGTTAAGTAAATTGCTCCATGTAATTCATCCAATAATTCATCAATGACAGGAATGGGAAATTATCTTTAATAGTAAGCTTGTTGAGCTCCCTATAATCTGGACACATGCGCCATGATCCATCCTTCTTGTGTACCAATACCACTAGAGCAAAGAAAGAACTGTGACTAGGTTGAATTATACCAACCTCTAGCATTTCTGCAACTATACTTTCAATTTCACTCTCTTGGGCATATGGATATCTGTAGGGCTTGATGTTTGTGGGAACACTTCCTGGAATCAAATGAATAGCATTATTATGATCACAAATAGGTGGGAGGCGTTTGGGAGTATCAAATACCTTGGAATGATTGTCCAAAACGTTTTGGAGATATGGATAAATAAATGATTTTGATGTGGGAACCTCCAGTGAACATAAGTGTGCAATTACGCCCCATTGTTCTTTATTTATAAGCTTTTTCATGTTGTTAGAATTGATTATATTCCCTGATTTCCTTACTATACCCCTTAATTCAACTTCCTTTCCTTCCCACAAAAATTTCAAGAAAAGTTTTTGAAAATTAAAATATATCGTACCCAAAGATTGTAGCCATTGGACTCCTAGTACAACATCTGCACCACCCATTGGAATGGAAATCATTGGACTATTCAAGACATATTCTCCCATGGATAGCTTGATATATGGCATTTTCTAGAGCAATTTATGGTTACTCCATTTGCAGCCATTACTTGACACTCTGGTGCTGGATATAGGAAGCAATTCAATTCCTTGGCTATCTCACAATGAATAAAATTATGGGTACTACCCGAATCAATCAACACTATTACCTTTTTATTCTTGATATGCCCTTCTATCTTGAGAGTTTAAGGAGTGGTAATTCCTGTCAATGCATTAAAAGTTATGGCCAGATTCATTTCTTCTTTCCCTGGGATTGGTTCTTGGTGTATATCCTCTTCTTTTGACGTTTCTTGTTCCTTTTCTAGATTCTATGAAACCATGATTAACATTACATTTTTTCTCATCATGAGTTTCCTCTACTACCTTTTCACCTTTAGGAGGCCTTTCTTGTAACAGTTTTGTCCCACCTTCCTTCAAACCTTCCGTGTGTTTCTTCAAATATTCCATGCCTTTCTTCCAATATTCTTCCATACCATCGATATCAACTTCCATGGCATAGATAAAACTATTTATCTTAGCTTCGGTCACATTCTTCAAATCATCTATCCAATTTTGATTACTAGGTGTTTCTATTTTCTTGATTCGAGTCATTCTTTTTATACCTTTTAGGACCTCGATCTTGAATATATTGTATCTCTGAAAGTTCGAATCTCTAAGGTATGGAATTGTAACCTATGGTAGCCCTCTGTGTCCTCCTTCCAATGCCACAATTCTGTTCGAAATTGGATTCTCCAAGAAAGAGTTTTTCCAAATCTCCCAAGAGGACCTGATTATATGCTTTTTTGGTAGAGCAAACTTGTACGAAGTGCCACGTGTCACTATTTTGACCTTAAGACTTGAAAATGTTACACAGAGAAGTACATTCCATCCTCTTTCTAAAACTTCTTATGAAATTTCAATCTGATGCTCAGAGAGAATGTTCTGATAATTTTCCCAAGGTCACCTGTTTGGGATTTAATTCAAGAACCTGCAAAACCCTAAATGTCTTGGACCATATCTCCAAAACTATAGAGAAAAAAATATCTAAAATTAGGGCCCCAGCTTCACAAAGGTTTCAGCTCAAATGGGTTTTAATTTCTGAGTCTGAACCTTTGTAGAAACAAAACTAGAGCGAAAATTCCACGATGACCTGTTTGAGATGGAATTTTGGAGCTTTCAAAAACCCTAACTTCCGCAGATCATATCTCCAAAAATATAGTGAGACAAGATATGAAATTTGTATCCAGGGTTCAAAATGATTTTAGATCAAATGTGCTTTTTTTTAGCTTTTGAAACTTCGTACCGAAAAAGTTATAGCGAAAATTCTACGATGACTTGTTTGGAGTAGCGAAACCCTAGAATCCAAAGTTCTGATACCAAATATTATGAAACCAACACACAAAAATATAGAAAAGATAGATCAACGAATTAAAACTTAGCCCCTTCGAGTGGGAAACCTCCTTTACATTACAGAAATGAACAATTCTTGGATGATACAAATGACAAGACGTCCTTTATATATATAGGAGTCTTAGGGGCCCCAATACAATAAGAGCCTACATAACAATAATATTGTTGGGGCACAAAAATAAAAATAATGGGCTTCTATGGGGCATAATAATAAAAACATGGGGAATATATGGGCACAATAATACAATAATTAGGTTGCACTAATAACAATAAGGGGTTACACTAGTAGTATAGGG
>APFE031619567.1:311908-392093 GCA_000404065.3 Pinus taeda | reverse complement strand
TGTTTTCTTCCTGTCCCAAGACAGCTCCAATGGCAGTGTCTGAGGCATCAGAGGATATATGAAAGGGGAGTGCCCAATCAGGTCCTCTCAAAATGGGAGTTGTAGACAACTGATGTTTAAGTTCATCGAATGCTTTTTCACAATCATCAGTCCACTTAAATTCAAAATTTTTCTTTAGTAACACAAATAGAGGAGAAGCTATTTTAGAAAATTTCTTGATAAATCTTCTATAATACCTGGCATGTCCTAAGAAACTTCTCACATCAGTTTGGGTTTTGGGGATAGGGAGGGCCAGGATTACCTGTATTTTAGCTGGATCGACTTGAATTCCCAAAAATGAAACGAAGTGACCCAATACAATACCTTCATTCATCATCATATGGCATTTTTCAATACTTAAGGCAAGATGTGCTTCTATACATCGCTTAAGTACTTTTTCCAAGTTCTGTAGAGCATCCTCAAAGGTTGTGCCATAAGGATTAAAGTCGTCCATGAATATTTCTAAGGAATCATTTATCATATCAGAAAAAATCCCTATCACCGCTCTTTGAAATGTTGCTGGGACATTACATAGCCCAAATGGAAGAACCCTATAGGCAAAGGTCCCCCATGGGCTAGTAAAAGTGGTTTTGTCCTGATCTTGGGGTGCAATCTTTATCTGATTATATCCGCTAAATCCATCAAAAAAGGAAAAGAATTTCTTACCTGCCAAGTTATCTAAGACCTGATCAATGAATGGTAAAGGGAAATGGTCTTTCTGGGTGGCCTTATTTAAGGCTCTACAGTCCACACATACTCGCCATTTCCCATTTTTCTTGGGTACAATTACTAGTGGAGAAACCCACTCACTATCAGATATGGGGTATATAAATCCTGCATTCAACAATTTTTGAAGTTCTTCTTTTACAATTTCCCTTAAATTGGGATTCATTCGTCGTTGGGGTTGACAGACTGGGCGGGATCCTTCCTTAATATAAATGCGGTGAGTGCATAGTTCAGGAGAAATCCCCTTCATATCGGTATAATCCCATGCGAATGCCTCTTTATTTTCATGGAGTAGCTTCATTAACTGTTGTTTTTGATCGTCTGTTAGATTAGGATTTATATTTAACATTTTACTTGGCTTGATTTCTACTGTTATACTTTTGGAGGGGTTTCTAGCTAATGTTTGAGGTAGATTTTCAGTTTCAAGGTTGTGCTGGGATTCAGATTCCAAGATTGCAGTGAAGTGATTATGTATTTCTGGACTGACCGAAGAAGGTTCAGAAATAAAGTTGCTGATTAATTCATCTTCGGTTGAGTCTTTGAAAGTTAAAGCTTGTCCGACAGTTAAAATAGGTTGGGTTTCCTCATCCTCATAATCTGACCATACAGAATTGTCGTTATTAATCATGGGTGTGGCATGAGGATAAAGAGTCAGTTGTTTGGTTTCCTGCCCATTAGATATTTTCATTGATCCAGACCTACAGCTGATGAAAGCATATGCTGTAGCCAGCCAAGGTCTTCCTAGAATCAGTGGATGACCCCCCAACATTGTTTTAGTTTGTAACACAACAAAGTCGGCTGGGTAATTCCAAGATTCTACGGAAATTACCAGGTCTTCAATGACTCCTTCGGGTTTAATTGTAGAGCGGTCAGCCAGCTCTAGGATGGTTGGGGTTTCCCTAATTAAATGTTTCAACTGCAGTAATTGTGTTGTTTCGAGTGTCATAATGTTTATTGCAGCACCTAGATCTACTAGAACTTTAGACACAAAGGTTTTACCAACCTGAACTGTTACTGTAGGGTGACCAGGGTCACCATATTTCACAAGGGGGTATTTTTCTGTCATCAAAGCAGTCAGTTCTCCCATCACATGAACTGTGAGGGGTTCCTTAGCTTTTCTTCTAGGCTTTTTAATACAGATATCCCTAACAATTCTAGCATAAATAGGAACATCTCTTAGTGCTTGCAATAATGGAATTTTGACATATAAATTATGCAATTCTCCTAAAAGATTAAAAGCAGGTGGCTCAAATGTTTTAGTAAGAGCCAGTCATTCAGGAAAGGGTGGCTCTGCTGTTTGAGCAGTCTTGTTAGAAGATGATTCAACCATTTCAACATTGTTGTTAGATGAATTTTCCTTTCTAGTTTCCTCTTTTTCAGAGCCAGTAATGTCATCAATGATGGGTTCAACTATCCTCCCAGAACATAAATGGATATCATTACATTGCATAGGGGAGACAGGTTGACTTTGAATATCAATTACCTGCAGAGATTTATTATTGTTTGGGTTGGGGTTAGGTTGCACAGGCAGTTGGGGTCTGATTAACTGGTTATTCTGTGGAGCGTTAGATGGTAAGGAAAGAGATTGTTGGTGTTGAGGAAATGGAATCTGTTGGGCTGTCCAGTTTGGGTTCCATTGATTGAAGTAAGGTTGCTGAAGGGTCCAAGGATTCCACATAGTAGGGTCAGTAAAAGGAGGATTTGGTTGTTGCATAGGTGGAAATTGCATTGGATTAAAGGGTGGGTATTGCATTTGATTCATGGGTGGGTAATTTGTTTGAAAAGGAGAGTGATTATTCCAACGACTAAATGATGTGTTAGAATTCATTGTCTTTGTGGTTTCCATTGTCTCCTTTGTGTCATCAGGTACACTGCTTCAGCTTCTTCTTCAGTTGATTGCAGTGCTGCCTTTATTCCTGGCAAAGAGGGGCATTGCTGAGTCTCATGATCCTTTTCACAAATGGTACAAATTGGTACACTATCCAATGGGCATTCCCTCAATGGATGCTTCCCTCTGCATTTGGAACAGAAAATAGCCAGAGCCGCTTCTACTTCTGCCTGCTTCTTTTTAACCTGCAGAGCATCAATTTGTGAAGCAAAAGAGCTTAACATTTCAGTTTTAAATTCTTCAAGCAAATTACCTATTTCGGCTCCCGTTGCTCCTCCACTTGCTGATTTCTGGACTCTTGAGTATATACTGTCCCTGCTTTTAGATCTGCTTGCTGCTCCTCTAGAACATCTCATGTAGAGGTTAATAATCTCATCAAATGGTTCTTTGGAGATATCCCCTTTTCCAAGCATATTTGGCATATCCAGGCAGTCATCTCGTACTCCTTTTAGTAGTATTGTCTTCAGAATATCCTTACTCATGGTCGGATGATCTGATCGCTGCAGATTATATTGCAGTCTCTCTACAAAGTCCTCCAGATTCTCGTCCTCTTTCTGGACCATTTTAAACAATTCTTCCTTCCTTTCTCTTGTTTGACAGTAATCCTGATATTTAGTCAGAAAACTTTCTTTCATCTGATCCCATGTAGTGATTACCTGAGCCCCTAAGCTCATAAACCATCTTAACGCGTTCCCTTTCAGTGTTCCTGGAAACAATTTTAACTTCTGAGCAGGAGTTACATAATCATAACTCCTACACAGTATATCAAATTCAAAGAGGAACTCATCAGGATCTTCAAAGGATAACCCATGAAAATTAGGTAATGATGTAGGTGGGATGTTCTTCATAGGGATTGTTCATTTTAGGAGATCCCCAATAGGAAACTCCATGGTGGAGAGTGAATTTTCCCCCCTTCCTTCTGCTCTGTTATCCTCCATTGTTCTTTTCCCTGAATCGCTTGCTCTGTCTTCAGTGTCTTCTGTTTCTTCAGGTCCTTCTACTGGTTCCTCAATGTGCTCTGGTGTTTCCAGCTTCCTTTCAGGTCCTAGTACTTCCTCCGTCTGATGATCTGTTTGGGAGGAATACTAGATCTGAGGTATTCGGGAACTTGTTCTCTGGGATGTCTCGGCCTTTGAAATGATCTCATCAATGAAAGTTTTTCTTCCTCCTCCTGTGCCCTTACCGCCTATGAAGTTAGCTTTCTTGTGTCCTCTCATGCACCTGTTATTTTAAAGGAAAATAATTAATGCCTTTAAAATATTTTAGTCACCTTCCCCAGCAACGACGCCAAAATGTTGGCTTCTCGAATTGTTTATTGATTAAACAGTCGAGTACCACATTAAATTGTCAACCCGGGAAATTCCTTTTGTTTCAAAGGTGACCTCATACTATATGCACTTAATTCTAAAAGCATTAAAGGCTGTAGTATAAACAGATCTACTTCCTATCAAACCCTTACTCTGTGTTACAGTAGTTATAAACTATTGCAGAGATGAAAGGAAATTAATTAATGGTAACAAATCTGCAGAAAGAAATAATGGCCATTTGTAACAGAGGACCAGGACCCTGTCCTCAGAATAAGGATGTTCAACACCTGCCTCTGTGACCAGTTTGCCAATATACACTGAAAAATCCCAATCACCGGTGACACACTTCTCACAGCGCCAATTGATCAAGAAAACAGAGTATCAACAAAAAGGAAATATCAGAAGCAAGGCTAGAAATGTACAGAAATCACACACACACTTAACAGGAAGAAAATGGGTGAATCTTGTGAAGAAGGTGGGCCCTGTCCCTCTCACAAGATTCCCCTGAACACAGATGCTAAATTAAAATGCTCAGAATAGTGCTTTATTCATCTGCCAAAAAGTCCAATTACAATAGAATTTCAGACTGCTCTGCACTACAATACTTCTGTTATAACTTGCTAGCTTTTATCTGTAGATGTATCCTGTTTATAGAGGAGACATCTATTACAAAATATTGTCATTATTCATTCAATTTGATCCTTCTGTACAAAAAATAGGAAATCAATTCATGTTACAGCATACTGTTACAACAATGTATATCTTTGTTGTCCTTTGTTTAATCGGATCCTTCCACTGTTGCAAAACTGGTAGTCTTCGTCTATCTCCTCAAGGTCCTTGTACTATCCTTGGTTGTTCTGCTGTTGTTGTCGATTTGGTAAATCTCAACTATTCCTTAAAGCTCTTCATGTTGTTCCTGGTGTTCCAGCATCTGCGACTAAGTTTGGCTGATCGTGTTATATCATCATCGGCCAAGTATAGTTCTACTAGCTTCAGACGGTTACTGCCCAGCTTGACAATTACTGTTTCATCCTTTGCAAATTAAGACTTTTCCTGCTTTAGTCAGTTGTTGTTTCTGGTTTTTCAGCAACTGCACAGTTGCTGTTTCTGGTGTTGCAGCAACTGTGAATTACAATTCTGTGGACTTTGAACAGTGCCAATCAATTGTCAGCGACTTAGCCAATTTCCAAAGATTAATTGTAAAGATAACATGAATATGTGCTGAATAATTAAACATATAGCAAATGAGGAGAGTTAATTCATACCTTGGAATGATGAGGTCAAAATGTTATCAAGGGTTTCTACTTATGGGCTAAAAAGGGTAACATCATGACAAAATATGAGGTCAAAAGTAGACAATATGGAGTCCTAACAGTCTGGAAGGAATGGCTTCTATCCATTTGGTGAAATATTCTATGGCAGGTAGAATCCATTTATGTTGGCCAGAAGAGGGAGGTTGGATTTCTCCAATGAAGTCTAGACCCCATTGTTGGAAAGTCTTTTCAATGGAAATTGGTCTCAAGGGTAAGGGTAACAGTTTCCTCTTGCCTTCGGAAATTTGACATTTGTGGCAAGCAGTGACAAATTTCTTTACATCAACGAACAAGGTTGGCCAATAAAATCTAGCCCTCAGGATTTTGTCTACAGTTGATTTCCAGTAAAGATATCCACCACAGTCTCCTACATTAAATTCTTTGAGAACCTTGTCAGCTTCTTCTTTTACTAAAAAATTTAATAGAATACCTTCATGATTTTTCCAAAAAAGAACATTATCTAAAATACAAAATCTTAAAGCTTTCATCTTTAAAACCCTTTTCTTTGTTCTGGATAACCCTAGAGGAGCCTGCAGGTTTAATAATACATAAATTATATCAGCATACCAAGGTGAATCTAAGAAGGCCTGGCTGATTTGTGGAGTCACCATCTCCTGTTCATTATCCAATTCATTAATATCTAGGGCTTGGCAATTTTTTTTAGTCATGAGTTTAGCTAATCCCTATCCTTTTATAAGCTTTGTAGGTTTTATTTCAATATCATATTCCAATATAGTAGCAATCCATTTACCTCGTTTTCCTTCAATTCCATCTTGGGTCAGGATATCTTTGACAACAACATTTGGTACATAGGCTATTACATGGGAGTACAATATGTAGAAGCTAAAGTCTTTAATAGCTTTCACAAGTGAATAGGCTTGTTTTTCCATGATTTTGTATTTTAGAGGTGCATCACTTAGTGCTTTACTAAAAAAGGCTATGGGTCTCTCACATCCTTGATCATCTTTTTGCAGTAAAACAATAGCAATTGTGTGTTCTGATGCAAATGAAAATATTATGAAGTTTCTTTCAAACTCTGGACTTTTCAGGACCGATGTTCTGGTCAAAGCCATTTTAATTTCTTAAAATGCTTGTTTGGCTTCTACTGTCCATTTAACCTTTGAATCCTTCTTCAACATATTATTCAACAATCTAATTAATTCAGCTAAGTTAGATATAAATCTTCTTAAAAAGTTAATCTTTCCTAGGAAAGCTTGAAGTTCTTTGACATTTCTGGGATGGAGTATCTGGAATGGCTTCTATTCTAGCAGGATCAATTCTAATACCATCTTTGGAGATGATATGGCCCAAGAGTTTTCCTTCTTCTAGACCAAATAGGGACTTTTTAGGATTTAGAGAAATGCCATATTGTCTGCATTTTAAGAATATTTGTTTCAGATGATCTAAATGTTGTTGATCTGATTTAGAAAATACAGTCAGATCATCTAGATATATGACCAAGAAATCATGAATTTCTTTTGCAAACGCTATTTCCATTGCTCGTTGGAAAGTTTCCCCTACATTCTTAAGTCCAAATGGCATTTTAACATACTTGAATGTTCCCCATCGTGTTGTAATAGCAGTTTTTTTCCGGTCATCAGGATGAACCAGAAACTGGTTATAGCCTGAGAACCCATCCAAAAGTGAAATCCTAGAAGCACCTACCACCCTTTGTAAAATATGATCCATCTTAGGTAAAGGGTAAGGTCCTTCAAAGAAACCTTATTTACATTTCTTAAATCAACACATAGCCTAATTTCTCCAGTCTTTTTCCTAGTAGGTACTAAATTAGACACCCACTCTGAAAATCAGATAGAAGCAATTATCCCTGCTTCCTACATTCTTTTGATTTCTTTTTCAATTAAGGGAAGCAGTATAGGGTTAATCCTTCTGATCTTTTGTTTAAATGGTTTTTGATTTTCCTTTAAAGGTATTGTATGTTGAATTATAGAGGTATCATAAGATTTCATGTCTTCATAGCTCCAGGCAAAGACGTCCTGGAATTCTCTCATTAATTCAACATATTTGAGTTTTTGATCAGGGTGCAAAGATTTGGATAATTTTACCATTTTCGGATTTTCTTCAGTTCCCAATTTATAGTCTTTAATATCTGCTTTTAGAGGTTCCATCTTGGGCTTCTTTGGGATATCATTAAAATCAAAAAGATCTTCCAAAGGAGTTAATCCTTTAGGCAATTGATTATCTTCCAAATTAATAACTTCATATTCTTCTTCAATAATTTCATCAATGTCCATTTCTTTGAGATCCTACATTTCTTTATTGGTAAATTTTGTTGGGTGAAGCATTTGAGTTGGACTTTCCATTGAAATGTCTGTTTCTATTTGATTTATTTGATTTAACTCACTAACAATATCTATATCTATATTAGTGCTAGAAAACTCTTCTTTTAAGATTAGGAAATTTTTAATCTGAATATCATTGTCAAACACTTGCCAGTTCTTTACATTGTGAGGTATGGATGGCCTGTGTCTGATCTCAGCTATGAACTGATGATTGGGCTTAAATAGTAATTTACAGGTGCTGGCAAACATTGCTAGGCTATGAGCTTGCAAATTATGTTTTCTTGGGATTTTAGCAAGCTGAGTTTCTAGAAATGTATTGAGAATCTCAATCATTGTTCCTATGTAAGATCTTAATCTAGGATAATTTGTGAGAAAGTTCCCTTTTATCTGTTGAATGATTAAATCAGAATCTCCTAGGACTGATACCTTAATTGCCCCTAAAATTTTGACCAGTTTAATACCTAGCAACAGAGCTTCGTATTCAACCATATTATTGGTGCATCTAAAGTTTGATCTGTAGGCGTGACCTTTAGCATGATTATTTTCAAGATTGTGCACCCAAATTCCTGCTCCTGCTCCTAATTTATTAAATAAACCATCAAATTCTAAGTACTAAAGGATCTCATGTTCATAGTTGGTATCAAGAGTTTTAGGGATTTGTTTAATAGGAAGATCTAGTTTTCTCATTTCTTCTGGTTCCTTTTGAGTATCTGATGTATCATTGTTCTCAGAAATTTCTTGAATTAGAACACTAGACTTCTCATTTGGGAGTTCTTCTTGTTCAACTGCTAAAACTTTTACTTCATTTGAGGGATCAGTTTCAGCATTGTAGAGAATGAAAGAATCCATATCAAAGTGAATGGAGTAGATAGGGAAATTTCGAGGTCTCTCCTGACTACTTACCACATATTTCATTAAAGTTTCTCTGTACAGTTTCTTAGGTTGACCAAATACTAAAATAGTAGCATAAGACATGTCCAATTGTAGAGATCCTTGGAGCTTTGCACCCCAAGATCTAGACAGTAACATACCATACTTTAGTGGAATATCGGTTACTACTATATCCATTAAGATGGTTTTGGCAGGATATTGGACTAGCGATACACATAAGTCTTCGATCAATCCTAGACATCTGACCTGGCTTGAATCAAAAGAGAAAAGGACTTTATATGGCCAAGTGATGTCTATGTCTAGTTTCTCCATCACAGATTTAGGAATTAAGTTATGAGAAGCACCAGAATCAAACATGGCATTATGAAGTATTTTATCATGTATGTTCAGACTTACATAGAAAGGAGGAACTCCTCCATCTACTGATTTTCCATTTACCTCAGGGCCAAAAATCAATTCAGGCTATTCATCAAAAACATTTATTGAATCTTCATTCAGAGAAATTTGGAGTGATCTACTGATTTGACCTCTGTAGGCATCACGTTTAGCTAATTCTGACAATGGAACAACTATTTTTAATTTGCCTACTTCAGTCTCAAGATTAATTTTTTTATTTTTTTATTTTTATTTTTTATTTATTTTTTGAGTTTGAGTTCTTGTATTTCAGACAGTTGGATTCTCTTTTTCTACTGTATTTTCTATAATTTTCTCTTTTTTCAGGAGTGGGGTTATGAGCTAAAGTTGTTTCCAAATCAACTTCTGGAGGTTCTTCTACATTTCCTTTAGGAGGAATAGAAGTGGAAGATTGTCTGTTATGTGGTTGATTATCAGATACATCCTCAATAATTGGGTTATTTGGATTAGCATTTGTTCTGGAAAGAATATGTACAGGGATGGTATTGATCTTACCTTTGTTGGACTGTTTTGTATCTTTTTGTTTGTTGGTTTCAGGAACATCTACTCTTCTACTCCTTAGATTATATTGTTTATGGACTTCATATATAGCTGTATCATATCCCTCCCTAAAGTGAAATGATTCACCTGACTGAGTTTGGAATTGTTTAAGCATGTGAGCTTCCTGATCCTCTTGGGTCAAGAAAACTTGTTGTCCATTGTTGAGTCCCATCAAATTAATTTGAGTGTCTTTTGTTAGTTCATCAGAAGTTGAGGCTTCAACATAATTTTCCTGGAATGGGGGCCTAATGTTTTGGTCAAGTCAAGTTTTTCTAGTGTTAGGATTTTGGTTCTTCCTGAAATTGGGATTTCTACCAGTATTGCTTGGTTGACTATCCCAAGGGGATTTTCTCTCGATCATTTCTACTCTATCTCCAAGCCTATCCATTCCTTTAATAATAACATCTAATTTCTGTTCAAATGCAAAAGGTTCCTCTTCAAAAGGTATCCTCCTTTCAGCTCTGGCTCTAGCTCATTTAGATATCAGGTTGGCTTCAACACTGATAGCTATACTTTGCATCTCTTCTAAAGTTCAGGGAGCTCTTTCCCTAAGTTGGTATGCCATATTAGAATCAAATCCATCAGGGAATTTGATTAATGCCAAATATGGAGGAGGTCTAAGATTTTTAGGGATAGCCTGGTAAACATTATTGAACCTGGTACAGTAATCTTGGACAGTTTCTTGGGTGCCTCTTTTTAGACTTTCATATTCTGATAAAATGTAGAGAGGATCTTTCTTCTTTTCCCATCTATTCAAGAATGTCTAATATAGAGCTTGTAAGTATTTGATACTATTTGTAGGAAGAGTTCTAAACCAAGTTCTAACATCTCCAGTCAAACTTTGTACAAATACTCTCATTCTAACATCATCAGCATCAACTTCATATATTTCAAAATAGTCAGTCATTTTCTTGGTATGTTTTTGAGTTGTGTAAGTTCCAGTACCATCAAATGGGGTAATCTTACTCTGATAGTCTTGGGGCATAGCACCCAAGTTGACAGGTAAGTTCAGAGGAGTGTATCTGTTTGCCATGGTTGAAGGAATAGATATGACAACTGGTGTGGTAGGGATGACAATGGGAATATGAGTTGTAGATGGAGGGGTGGAAGGAATAGCTTGAGGTTGGGAAGTTTGAGGTGTTGATGATGAACTTGGAGAGTCTGTAGTGATTACAGAAAGGTTTGGTGTTCCTTCAGAGGTAAGCTCTGACTGAATGAGTTATGCAAATGTCTTTCAAGATGTGAAGTTACAACTTCAAGTTGCAAATCTTCAATAAATACGGGATCATGAACTGCGTGGGCTAACCCTAACTCTAAAAAGGTTACAAATAAAGAGGTCTCAAACCACTCATCAAAAGTTTTGTCCTCAAGGTAAATCCACTTCACAGGACAAGATCTTGATCTGTATAGAGGCCAAGAACTAGCAGAACTGTCTTGGATCTCTTGCCTCAAGAATCCTAGGAATCAAAATAGGATTTTCGAACACAGGTGGTGGATTTGGATCAGGATTAGATCTGGTGTAATGAATCCTTTCTGAAGCGAGGTTTCTAGGTATATTTTTGAATTTTTCTCTAAATGGTTTTGACAATACAACTTTAACAATCTCTTTAAGAAGCTTTTAGATATGGGTTTTGAATTTTCTTAAAGACTTATTTGAAAAGAGGAACTGATCAAGTATTTCAAACCAAATGTCCAATCTATAAACTAGACCAGAGATAGACTGAAGCAGCATTCATTTTCTTCTGCAATTGCAAAGCAAAAGCATTTCAAAGGCTACCTGGCTAACTTCAGGCTCCGCCTGTAGCTTAGAGAGTAGACAATAGGAACAACAAGTAATTCAGATCCCCAATGGATCCGCCACTATGTTATCACTCAGGTTTTCCCAAAAGTTGTAAGAAAAGGAAAGGAGGCAAAAATAACCACAAACCAATCTTTTAGACATAGATTCTAGCCAATCTGCATCCATAGAGGGCTTTCTCTTCAAGTTTTAGCTTTGTTTTTTAAAGATATTAGGCTAGTTGTGAAGTTTAGGAGTTTTGTTTGAGTTTGGGTGGTGAGATTCAATAACAAAGGGATAAGACTGATTAGTTTAGGCCATTGGGCTAATGGATTCAAGGAATATGGCTTCACTGGATTAGGTTTCTTAACAAAAGATGGTTTCATAGAGCAAGATAATCAAATAGATAACAAACAATGATTTTGGAATAAATGGAAAGGTTTCAAAATGAGTGAAGGGCAATTAAGAATCCTTCAACCTATTTGAAAAGATGAAACGGAAATTGATTACTTATAAAGAGTAGTTAAGTATATTTTAAGTAATAATCGAAGTGACAGAACTAGAAAATAGGAGCAATTAAGATTTCACTGTTTATTCTAATTCAGAAGAAAACATAGAGAATAATAACTTTTGAAGGCAGAGTGCAATCAAGCATATTCTGAATTACTCCTTTTTTTTTATCATTCAGATGTGAAACAAAGATGATATAATAAACAAGGAAAACTTTAAAACATAAGGTATAGAGGACTTATTGATCCGATGTTTGATTCAAGAAATCCATAGAAAGTCCTTTGTATCAATTATTTATCCAGAAAGCCATACAAAAATTTGATCCAATCAGCACTTTATTCCAAAAAACCAGTATTACAGTAATGTATATGAATCCACTCTCAATACTCCAATTGAAGGAGTATTTATACAAAATATTTTACACAAAATATCTCATAACAGAGTGAGATATATTCTAGTGATGACTATTCATTTTTTACAAGAAAATAGAGACAACTAGTTTCGAAGATAGGAGGAAGGTAAACTGATGTTGTGCTATTCCTATTTGTGCTGAGTGTGCTGGAGGCAGGTCCTTTTATTTGGCTTGTTGTTGTCTTCTTTAGTAACTTCGTGTTGGATGCCCTGTTTTCACTGATACTCTTTACCTGTTCTAATACACTTTGACCTGTTTGATCCATGTTCACCTTTGTTCATCTTACTATGGTAAATACCTCAAAATTTACATTTACCCAAAGATAAAATTTACAAAATTTCTAACATGTCTTCCCATCATTTTTGCTCTAGCAATTTGTGCTTTTGAAGTTTTCTTAGAGTCTCATCAATCTCTGTATATCTGAAAAAGTTATGCTGGATTGTGAACAAGTGTTTTACCTCATGCTCAATATAGAATAAGTTCTCTAAGCTGTCATAGAGAACTCGGCCTGTGGGGAGCGCTTTTATTCCTGATGCACTTGTTGCTGATCTTGCTTGATTGTCAGCATACTTATTCAACTTGTCTACATAATCAATATGCTTCATTAATCTGTCATTAATGACCAAAGGATTTGGTAGCCCTTTATTCTGTAAAATTGTGAACTTCTCCATAAAAGAATTAATTTCAACCTGCATATCCTGGCACCTTCTCTCTAGGTTCTGCATCAAAGTTCTCTTGGTTAGAGCCCTTTTGATTTCCAAAATGGTGTCTGTCCTGTCTGAGATGCCAAGTTCTTCCAATTGTTCTCTATTTCTGTAATTCAAAAAATGTATAAGCCTGTTGCCTTCATATGGAATTTGTCCTAACAAAGCTCTTGTCTTCTGAATTTATTTATGTGTTTCTTTCACTAAATCAATCTGTTCATAGTCACTTGTATAGATGGCCACACATCATTTATAGATTTAATGATGTTGGCCCAAAGGATTTTCTTGATCTTTTCCAATGGCTTATAAAAAGTGAGCTCTTGTTCTAATGTTTTTACTTTATTTTCTAAAGCTTTGATATCCCTTGTTTTTTCCACAACACTTATTTTGGAGATATCATAATTTCTCTCTACCTTTGTCAATTGCTCTTTTACCTGTTTCAACTCTGTAACTTGTAATCTCATTGCTTCCATGGCCTTTATTAATTCTTTTGTGCTTAAATTAGCACTGTTGCCTGGTGTTGTTCCTGTTGTTGATGCACCTGTTGAAATTGTACCTGTGATTACCTCTGTTGTGGCTACTGGGGCATTTGGAGCTAATGTTGTTCCAAGTGTAGAGGGGACTGCAGTTGAGACTATGGGGATTACCTCAGGAGGCTGAGAGGTTGACCCTCCCTACTTTTCCATCAGTGCTTTTTCTAATGCCTACTCTGTATCATTCAATCTTTCATTAAGTTTCAAGAGTAGGTCCATCATATCCTCTTTAGATTTCTGTTGTATAACTTCTGCAGTTTGTGGATGCCTTGAAGGAGGTAGCTTCAGCTGTTTCATCAGGGCAGCAATGCCCTCTTCTTTTTTCTTGATTAGTGCCTTTATGCCTTTAGCATCTTTAGGATCATGTCCCAATTCCATGATGATTTCTTCTAATGATTTTATTATGTTATCTTTGGCCAGAGAAGAGGCCTTCCCCAAGTGTAGTTGAGGAGTCGTATTGTCCAAGGAGTCTTGTAACTTGTGGGCCAGCATTGCTTTGTTAGCCAGTGTGGAATATACTATTTCCCCAGTCTGCTTATGAAGTTAAATTTGGTCCATAGGATGAATATCTTTGGCTAAGACCTCCAATTTGTTCTGATGTAATCTGCTGTTGGCTGGAGTTGTTGTACCTTCAGCTTAAAGTAACTCATTAAAATTTTGCCTTCTTTAATGTCATAGGCTCACATTAATCTCTGCTGGTTTGTGGGGGCCATTTTCAAACACTGACTATAAATTTGAAGTCTTACAGGATCATTTATGGCTTTTATCTCTGTAAATGTCTTCTTGATGTCTGAGGCCTATTTTCTTTGTGGCCTGGTGGATGATACTTCTGCACTGTGTTGTCTTTCTAGCTCCTGTCTTTGTGAGCTAGCAGATGTTCCTCCCAATGGGGGAGTTTGTTGACTAGTTGTTCTTTAAACTCTTAGATTATCTGTAGTTTCTTCAATGATTTCCTCTTCTGACAGAGGGTTAAGTCTTTGCTCTTTGCTCGAAGCTCTCCTGTCGGTCCAATGATAGGTGTGGTGGTTTCTCTGTCTCCCTTTTTATTTCTTTCCTCATTTAGAGCAGTTTGCAATGCTGGAATTTTTGCTGCTTTAGTTTGGGCTGGAGGAATTTGTACTTGACTCTATTCTTGGGACATCCTAGGTTGATCTGACATTGTAGGTTGCTTTGTGGTCTCTATTTATTTGCTTTTGGATGTTCCTGTAGCTGGTATGTTGGCTTCTTGTGGAGGCTATTGAGAGGTTCCAGCAGTGGATGTGCCAATTGCTGATTGTTGAGATAGCTTGAATGGTACCTGCCCAAAAGAATCCAAATCAAGGGTTTTATCAATATCCTTCATAGCATTTTCCATGTTCTCCTGCTCACTAATATCTTCTATCAGGATCCCTTCTACCCATTCATATAAGTTTTCAAACTGCTCTATTTCTGGGATCCTATGATGAATATAAACTGATAGCCTGTTCTTTGTCCTTCTGTCACATATAAAATTGTTGGGATCATATGGTACCCACCTAAAACTCTTTCGTAGTCTAAGGCGATCTTCTAAAATTATTTCAGCTTCTCTCCATGCATCCCTGCTATTGACGACAAAAGGGCCTAGCTGGTTTTTTATTCTTAACTGAGCTTTTTTCTTGGCATCACAAAAATGGACTAAATCTACATTTATGATTTCCCTGAAATACTCCAAGGTAAATAATCTCATGGGATCATACTTGGGTAACTTGAAAGGGAAAAGTTCACACCCATACATCCTGATTTCTGTGTGATTTTTGTACAGGTACCAGTCACCTATCCGGTATTTCTTTGAGAGTTGGAGAATTTTCTTCATGTCACCATTAATCCTAGGAGGGAAACTCCTATCAACAGAGAGGTTGCTGGATGTACAAATAAATCAATGAACTCATTATAAGTGTAAGGGGACTCCAAGGTATTATGAAAGATTGAACTCCAAAAGATGACAGATCTAGGATTCCCTTTGGTGTCCAGTTTTTTGACAGGGAATGGAAAGTTATCTGACTGATAGTATAACATGAGATGGTCTATGAAAGAGGTATATCTGAAAACTCCTTCTCTTTCCAAATTCATGAACTAATCATGGATTTTGTTGGCAATATAAGAGGCATAGTTATATCTAATAGCAAGGGGTTGTCCTGGAGTGAAGATTGATAGTAACACTAGGGTAATAGCATCAACATATTCACTAGAATTAAATCCCATTATCAGGGATATCATATCCACAATGAGTCTTCTAGTTTCTATGAAGCAGGTTTGCATATAAGGAGGTGGACCGTTGGGTTGGTAGTTTGGTAACATAAAGGTTTGAGCAATACCGTTTATTTCTGCTTGAGATAACTGAGGGGGTTTTTCAAGTAGGTACCCCATGGAAAGAGGAGCAAGGGGATCAGTGGAGTGGAACTGTATCATTTCATTGATGGATTGAGCAGTTATGCGGAAAAGAACAATTTGGAATGGGGACATAACAACTCTCTGGGTGGGATCATAATTAGCACAACATGAATTATCTCTGGGAAAACATGGAGTGAGGGGAGAAAATACATGGGAAAGTTGGATTCCCACAATCCAAAAATGTCAGACTTTTTCAGATAACTATCTTTGATTTGGCAGAAGATTTTAAGATGGTTACTATCACTAGATAACTCTTTTATTTGAAAGTCTTTATCAGCCAGTGGTAGATAATCTAAGTCTTTGTGAGGAGCGTTCATGGGTGCGACATTCAGGGCTACAGGGGTTTCCATCTTTGGTTCTTGTGTATTCAAAGTGGAATTCGGGCTTTCTGTGGGAAAATAGACCAAACAGTAGGTTTGGGGTCTTTTTATGGCATCTACAAACTATTCTTAACTTGAATTTGGCCTTCTCTAGTAGAATTCTCAGTAAAAAACCACAATTACAGGGTTGTAGGGTAAACTGGATAAATACCTGTGTTGAAGAGGAAGACTGTACAATGGCAGGTTGGTTGACAGGCTGTGAGCTCATTGCTATAGTATTTCTGGTCAGGTGGCAGTTGAGAAACTGAAACAATGGACTCGGTCATTATTTTGCATGGGAGCTCGGGACGCATTGCATTACAGTGAAAATGATATTTTATCATTTTATTTAACGAAATTGAGGTTGGCGGGTCATTTTTGCATTTATTGGCTGGATGACATAAGCGTGATGTGACGCTTTGTCATTATATGGATGGTGGTAAGCAGTTTGCATCGCATCGCTTTTGAGGCTGGGCGGTTCGGGGTCAGGGGCGAGCGAGCATATTGGCAGAGGTACGGGCAGAAAACCACCTGGTGATCGTGAGTTAAAGTACGGTCACCAGAGGGGGTGTGATATCGCCGTTGACCGTTGGATGAAAAGGGGATGATCGGATGGCTGATGGGTGTTGGAGATGGCGAGGAGTTATGTATGCAGGCCCGACATGTTTATTAATGCTTAAATCATATTGGGGTCAATTCTATTGGTCAGGGTTGATTATTAATTAACCTAAAGGGTTGATTATTAATTAACCTAAAGGGTTAATTAATCCCATATAATGTGGTGGGGAAGGTTATTAATAAATTTTGGATAAATTTATTAATCCCTGTTTAAACATCGTTTATGGTTATATTTAACCGGGGCAGGAATTATATAAAATGTCAAGGTTTTACATAGTTAAATAATACGAGGAATGGGTTAATGTTTTCGGGATTTATATAATAATAGTTAGAAGTTAATATGAAATAAAATAAAAATAAGTGCTAAGCAAATGTTAAAAATTCACATTAAAACTTATGCTAAAGTGGGAAAAGAGGTTTTCAAGTGATATTATGTATTTCCTAAGTAAAATAGGTGTTTCACTTAGGCGAACTTTATGAAATGAAATGAATGACTAATAGATGATTTTAAGTACTTAGGCTTTTATATCATTGGGCCGAGGGTCCGGTCCCTCCAGAAGTCAGATAAATGCTCTGAGTCCCTTTGATTTTCAAAGACATTAATACTTTGGGGAAATTAGTGAAATGTTTAGGGAAAATGTGAATGGAAGTTAGTTATTTAACCTTGTCTTTCTTAAACTGTATCAAGTGTAATGTTTGTCTTGCACTTGTGATAAAAGTAAATATCAACACATTTATAGACATAATTCATCACAAGTAATTTTGCAACACCATCTACCTACCCTACCTACTTTAACCTAACATTTTTTCTTCTTTATTTGGGTGCACTTAGACTGGCAAACCCTTATCAACTTTTCTTTTCTTTTACATGGCAAGCCTACCTAGGTCTACACTTATTACATCCAAGGGCTCAGATTAAACTATTGAGATCCTTTTATTTACTCTGCCTATCTACTTATCTGCCAAGTTTAAAAAGTTCGGTCAGATTTTATTCTCTATCTCTAAAACATGAAATTCAAAGATGAATAAGCCAAGTTTAAGCAGTTTGACTCTTCATCAATTGTGGCATAAGTTAACAATATCCACACAATTACTTATTACAGAAAGTGAAAAAGTAGTGGCATTTAGACTTGCACACTTTCCTGGTCTATTTTTGTTTGGGGTTCATTTCTTTCACTTTTTTGACCATTTTATTCTTTTTACCCTTTGATTTTTATTTTAGGGTATACCCTCTTTACATTTTTTAAATTTTTTGATTTTTTGACAATATGGAAAACCTTTGCAACAAGAAAAGGTATGAACATATTATAGAGCTCATCAAGAAAATCATGAAATATGACACCTATTGGTATAGGAGCATAATAGGTTAGATGTTGAAACAGATGATGAAGGACCGAGTAAAGATGTAAATATAGAACTAGAACTTGAGATGACTTGAAAATGGTGTTTTTTGGGATGAAACTGTCTTTTCAGTTGTTTCTAGATTTTATCAACCAAACTTTTCAATTTACTAAACTATTGAAGAATATTTTGACTGAACTCCTTTTCTGGAAGTGGGGTATAAGGGCTAATAACAGATGAATCCACTAGGATCTCAAGAATACAGGAGAAGGATCTGATTTTAGAAAGAGGAACTTGAGAAGAAATTTCTAGTAAAGAGACAGATCTCCTAAGAGGAAAATTATCTGCTCTACTTTCCACCACAATGCTATCATTCCTAACTAATTTCATAGGATCACAGACAATCAGAGGGTGATTTGGATCAGGATTATACCTGGTATACCTCTTAGAAGCCATATATTCTCATATAAATTTGCAGGAAACTAATCTTACTAGAAATCCAAACAATTATGAAAATTCCAGCCTATGGTGTAACTTTAAAATCAAACAAATACCAAGATAATTTGACTTTCCAATCCTTGGAAACAGTGCCAATATGTTAGCACTCTATAATACCTCCAAGCTTATGAGAGGAACACAAAGGTAACCACAAACCACTTTTGGTTGATAGACTAGTCTTCTTCAACTTGATGGGGCTCCCTCATTGAGAAAACTCAGAGATGAAACTTTGAAATATAATCTTTAGGAGAGACCAAATCTGAAAATGTTTAATTATTGCTTTGGGGTGGTAGGGGACTCTAGGAAAACTAATGCATGTGATCATGACCTCCTTGGTACATCATGCTGTTGAGCCTCAAACCTACACTTCTTTACACATCCTCTCAGCCTATTTTTCCTATTCATTTCCTTCTTGTGTCACTCATTCCCTCCATCAAATTGCTCAAATCATTGTATTTTAGGACTTTTTACATGGTTTTCTAATTATGCTAATGACTGTGTTTGGTTTAGAATTTTGGTTCAGAGTGCTGCGTTTTTGTAGCTCACACAGGGTTTTCCGCAGCTGATCCCGGTTTCTGCAGCCAACCCCGGATTCTGCAGCTGTTTTATTAAATGGTATGTTCCAGGTGTCCTACGGGAAGAAGAGCCACATGGGCAAGTTCGTGGAACCAAGGACATGGTGTGTGTCCCTCCAGATCACCCAAACCAGTCATCAAAACCCGTGGTCAACGAGGAGGCACCTTCGGTCAACAGAGGTCATTGGCGGCAACACGACTCTGCGTGTTCTGTTTTAGAGCACGTGAAGAACAGGTGGCATCGTCCTCAATCATGAAGATAGTGGGAAACATGAATCCAACAGCGGATTGAATGCCCACAATGACCGTTGCCTAAATCCAAGGACACAGCAAGACTACGTGTTTTTGTACAGCTGCTCGAATTGCTTAGTTTCCGTTAAGTTAGTTCGCTTTCCTCGGTTATAAATAAGGCGTCTTTGAACGCTGGATAGTTAGTTGTTAGCTGCTGATATGTAATGTAATTTTGAACTCCCACTGTATTTTCTATTTCATGCATAATATATGAGAAGACCTTTTTCCCATTTGAGCGTGTAATTGAGCTTTGAACAGGCTGGAGTAGGCAGAGGGCCCATGTTTACTAAAGGCCTGTACAGTACTTTTAATTTCCTGCATTTCTTTTTTTCATTTTATGTATATAATGCCTTTGATTGCTGTGTTTTGTTAGTTGTATATACATTTCGAATTCTGCTTGTTTATATTTCTGCACTTTTCCGTGACTGATCAGTGTGTTATGCAGGTTTCTTAGGTGTACCCGAGACAGTTTCTTTCTTTTCTTTTCCACAACTAGTGACACTTGTGATCATCTTGTCTATGTTGCTGACCTTCCTTGTTTTGCAGCCTTTATTTCCTTACTATCATTTAGTTAATTTGCATAGTTTCTTTCTGCTTTTAGACATCAAGTTGTTTATCTATTGATGGTTCCTTCTTCATAATTTAATATCTTCATTGAGGACCAAAATATCACTTAGCATAGCTTGGTTTAGTTGTTCAAGAACTCACAATTGCTTGGCTTATTTTTAATTGTCTCTCACATGATATATTCAGTTAAAAGACAAGAGGTTAAGAAGAAGTTAAAGTATTTGTGACTAGTCTTTCTTTTATGTAGATTTACTTTAGTTTCACATTACTTAGTTTTATTTTTAGCTAGAGTTGACATAGATTTCATCTTCATTTTCTTGCAGCAGCAGAGATACTGGGCCAATGTCATTAGTCTTTTATTTGATGCCTTTATTTTCCTTTAAGAGTTGATTTCATTTCAGTTGTTGTTCAAGCTTTCTTGTAGAATAATTTTAAGTTATAAAAAGTTCATCACAATCTCACACACTTCACTCGCTTTATTTCATTTCCATCACATCACAGTAGGAGAGATATATTTGAAAACAAACTTAAAAAGTTAAAAACGACAAAAGATTAAGAAATAGTTGCCTAAGTACATACAGTACACCTCACTTCATTAACTTACGAGCCCCAGGTTGACATTTAAAAGTTGCAATTTAGACATCACTAAATTGACCAAACACCTCCTCTCTCTTTTAGCCAATCATACGCCTCCATTTGATTGTGTGCCCTTTTGAGGAATAACTATGACGAGTGATTCTATTATCCATCCTTGTCACACTGCCATGATTGGAAAATTCCAAACCTCACTTGAAATTAGTAGCTACCCGAAAATATCAATCGTTCCTCAAAAACGAGTGTCCTTTAAGCTCTTTTCATCTGACTCGTAAAATATGAAAAGATTGCCGAGAAACTGGCCTCTCCAGCTTGTTAAAGCTGTCTAAATTTCTATCCCTCCTCTAGATTTTAATCTTTTTGGACCTGAGGGATTATTACACAAAAAGATTGAGTGGTTGTCTTGTTCGGCTTGTTAAAACTATCGAAAATTCATCCCTTTCATATTACTTTATAATTTTTCAAACTTAAGGGATTATATGATGAAAAAGGATTACTATATTTTCCTTTCCGTCCCTTTTCAGACTCTCTAAAATTGAAAAAGGACCGATTTTTCTTTGTCATTAAACTCGTTAAAACCAATAGCGACAAACTTGTCCATAGGGACAAGAAGGAGTTTAACTGTCGCTAGGCTCATTAAAAGGTAGCGACAGGTTTGTCTGAAGGGAAAATTATAGAACAAGCATATGTTATCCTCCTCAAACTTGATAAAAATAAAGAGGTATTGGTTAGCAATGACTGGGGAAAATTGGGAAGAAAACTTGAAGAAACTTTATTGGTAGCGAGTCACTTTTGAACATGACATTTCCACTCCGTCACCATGATTGAGTCAGGTTGGGTTATTCCGTTCACCAGTCATACTACCATTGGTCCATTGTACCATCCATCTTTAGGGTTAATGCTACCAATCCATTTCAATGTTGCCAATATGTTCAAGAGAGGTTGATCAGAGAATTCACCAACCAATCTTGTGTCTCACCTGCTACAATACCTTCACACTTCATTCTTTCATGACCACCACCTTGATCCCTGTATCATCAGATCGTTTTCACCTCCACAAACTCATTTTCTCCGTTCCATGTCATAGATGTGGGATTCATTAAGGCCCCCCTATGATGGGTCACTTCTTGTTGACAATAGCTCATTATCCAAGAAGTCGACCTAGGAACAACCCTTTTAGTACTTTGAAGTTTGCATGCCTCAATGGCAAGTTTCTCACTTTAGGTGACACATTTACATCAATGGCCTTCGACCAAAAGATTTTGCATGGTGTTCAATGTCAAGTCCCATTTTCACACCGTGTGAATTGTACTATCATACCCTGAGGGTCATCATCATTATCGGTGATTCCTCTGATGCCTGTTAAGAGCTTACATCATTGGTTAGTAATCAGGCGATGTCTTTCCATGTTTGACTCCATAACATATTTTCACATGGATCGACTTGTACTTCGGGCGAATATTGAACGAGTTTGAAGACCCCAGATCTAGTTTCATCCATCTGGGCTATGATATATTCAGGAAAATAAAGACATCAAATGTACATCATTGCTGCACACATGATCATCCAAATCAAAGGATGATGGCTCTATTGGAATCATCATTCTGCCACACAGATGGTTGTCTGTCCTATGTACATGAAAATGAATTTATAAAGCTGAGAATGGAAATGATCGTGTCAGCGAGATCATGAAATTATTATGAAGATAATGTATTGTATTGTATCTTATTACAGGTTTCCTTCCAATTTGAAAAACCTTGGATCCTCATGATAAAGCATTTCACCCGACATCAAAAGATTTACGACCTCATGCTTTAGGGGGCAACTGTTATAGACATATTTGGGCACTGAAACCCCAACCACATTTGTCCATAAACCAAGGGCTTCTGAGTCACTAAAAGTGTTGTTTCATACCCTAAAGGAATAAGGTCAACTGATTACATCATCTCCCAGAAGTTATCCACGGAAAACTGCTTAGAACTGGTCAAAATTGGACCATATAGACTGCTCACTACAGAGGGTGTGATGCATCCCACCTGCTTAGTGCAAAAAGTGTGATGCATACTACAAATCTCTTCTATAGGGTGTGATAGGCGAGAGTAGACAAATGGCAGTGATAGTTTGCAAGGTGGATGATCATGCAATCTTCCGGAAACTTCTCCTGTGACACTTGCCTCTCTGAATTTGCCCAAGGATGAGTAAGAGATCATCAATCTCCAAGTGGAATCAAGAACTATCAGAGAGAAGAGACTAATCAAACATCCCAGAAGTTGACTCACCCCCTGCAATCATCTATATATGGATCCCTCATCGTAGAGATCAAAAGGATGGAATATGATATCTTGTAAGGGAGTGTTGTTGGTATACATCAATATAAAATTAATAAATGAATCACAACATAACTTGACGCACAAACACATTTAATATCAGAAAGAGAAAAACATTCATTTTATTGAAGGTAGCTACAAGTAAAGTGGAAAAATATGACTTAAGTCCTTCTCCATCTCCGAGCAGAACCATCCTCTAGATCCATCCTTTCCTTGCCTTCAACAATCTTTCTCCATCACCAATACAAGGATATCTCAAGTAAGATGAAGGATATCTACAACAAGGAAACAAGGGTTTCATGAAGCTTTGGGGAGTGCAAGAGGCATAGGGATTTGTTAGACTTGATGTGGAATCATCTCAATATAGTATCAATATTTCATATCTTATCCCTTAAGGGCTTCCCATGGAGGTTTATTTATACTTCTACAAATTAGTCTTTTCAGTTGGGAAATAGTTAAGCCACAGGAAATATGAGGTGAGTAACAGGTGAAAACCATGAACTCCACCCTAAATTAAATAAATTTAATTTTTTTAAGTTTTTTAACACATGTACATGGGTTTGGTATCTTCTGACCTGCATGTACATGCTTTTATCTTAGGGAAAAGTAGCGTATAGGGAATAAAACACTGTTTTTAAATTTTGGACCAAGTCTAGAAGGAGGGGTTGCCCTAGGCCATAATCAGAGCATTATATCTACGAAGAGTGGAAAATGGTGCTATAATAGATGCCCACTAATATATGAGGTCAGAAGGGGTACATGATGGCCAAAATGTATTAAGTGTGTGGAAGGAATCATGTCGAGACCGAGGAGGAGTTCACCAGAATTCAGCTTGCCATGCCAGTAAAAGAGATCAGAAAGAAATTATTGTTTGAGGTGGGCATACTCATGCTTAGAAATATTAAAGCATTTATACATGAAATTATAAAGGAACTAAAAATACATAATGGATCATTTGATCATAATCAAGAAATTACATGTCTGAATATCACATATAAAGAGATGATTAATGATGTTGAAGTATGAAACTGATCACCGAAGTCAAGAAACTGATCCAAATAGTACCAAGTGAACATGATGGATCTAATGGTACTACATTTCAACTCGGGTGCAATTTTATAAGATGTTGCTATAAGGAACTGCAACATATAAGGTGAATTGCATCAACTAGCAGAAAGAAGAGCAACTAACAAGTGAACCAAGACATGCTAATGCAAACCCAAGGTCTTCACTCACTGCCATGGTACATTTCTACAAAATGGGAATGAATGATATGAAGTCAACCATGTGAAAAATTGTTTGATTACTAGTCATTTATGTATATCGTTAACAAATTTGAGGCTACTCACAGATAATGATGATGAGAGTCAAGGTACCCTTTATAATCTAACAAGTGTGAATAAATGAGTTGTAGTCAAACACTTGAAAGAATCTATCAATTGGGAGACAATGATGTTTTACCACTGTCGATAGCGAAGGAATCTCCAACTGATGACTGCAAACCTTAAGATATTTCCAAACAGACTCTAGATCTCTTTCCTAGAGAAATGGGCCGAAGTCGATGGGAAAAGATCTGCTAGAAGGAAGGCATTAAGGCATCCTTCATCAATCTAGCATGAGTGTAACCTATAGGTAAATAATGTGGAAGGAATTAGATGAACAATACTTCTTGAGGGTACCCTTGCAAAGCTTGGGTGCTTGCACTGGGAAAGGCTGTTGTCCGTAGGTCAGCGTAACTACTTATGATACATTTGCTACTAGGTTTGGGGCATAATTACCCCAGACTATTTTTGGAAGGCCCTTGATTTTGACTTCCTTGTATTTTGGTGTCCAATCCTAATCACCCGAAGTAGAAATACTTGAAATTTGTTTGATTGCTTGTATCTTTAGGGACTTTTTGGAGAGTGCTCTTTGCTCCTAGTTGGCCTAGATTTACATTTTTTTTGAGTCTTTAAGTAAATATATTTAAAATAATTCAAACTGGCTCATCGACCAGCTTGTCAGTCCAGGAGACTTCATGGACTATCACCTATGAGTCCTTAGCCTTCTCCTCAAAGGCGTAGGAGCAAAACTCCCAATGGTTTTCAACCAGTGGCAGTAGGCCCATTGGAGATTGATCCTCTGATTGGAGTTATTGATTCACAAGATAGACCTTGTACAAGTATAGAGTAAGAGAGGAACAATACAGTTCTTTCTTAAGTCCTCTTTGAGTCGGAAGACAATATTGAGGTTGAAGAGCATTATGAGTCTATTGTGGCTCCTAATTCTCCTCTTCCTCCTAATCATCTAGATGTTTTATTATACATTGAAACCCCAGCCAACAGGCCTTCAAGCCCAGGTCTATATCGATCTTTTCCTTCGATGACCATTACTGGAAACATGGCATCAACAACAAGTGCCACAAGTATGCAAACTCCTATATCCATCAAGGAGGAGGAACTATTTCCATACCTACCATAAATCCTTGCACTACTATATTTGATTCCACTTCCTTTCCATCTTCAAGTGGAATTTCTCAAGTTGTTTCCTCTGGCATTGGTTTTTTCCCTTTTGGAATGCAGAGTAGTGCGATTCCTTCAATTCCTTTAAGTATTCAATCAACTGCCTCCACATCCATGGAATGTGTATCAGATTTTTTTTGGAGTTTCCCATTTAGGGGTGATCATATACCACATTCCAATCCAACTTTCGAATTGATACCTTTTTCCTCTACGAGTCAAAGTTATAATCTATTTCAAAGTTGGACAAACCCTGCAGTTAGTGGGTTAGGATCCGGGAATAAATTTTGATTTCAGTAAATAACGGAATACGTCGTATTCATCTATCAGTTCTTCCCGGAATTTTTCTCCCTGTTCTAATGCATGGAACCCTTATCAGGGGCTCTCTACTCCTTTTAACTCTTCTCTATAGGGCAACTTTACCAATTATAGAGATCTTTCAGTAGGAGTTAGTCAAACTCCAGTTTTTTCTGAACCATGAGGGGCTCCTTGTGGTTTAGTTGGTTCTACAAGTTACTTTAGGCAAATTGGGGCCTTCAAAAATCCAGGCCATCCCTTTCATAACATTGGGAGTTCCACCCACACCGGGTGGAATCCTCAGGGTCTACCATAACTCCCTTTTCTAGCAACATTAAACTTGCTAGATCTCTCTAAATTGACTAATGATCCAATTAGGTACAATCCTTGTTGGCCTTCGGTCCAAACCAGGCTTCCCTGAGATATACCAAAATTTGAGGGGAAGACTAGTGAATATCCGAGCGATCACGTAACCACTTTCCACTTATGGTGTTCATCCAACTCCTTGATAGATGATTCAATCCGGTTGAGATTATTTCAACATACCCTAATTGGAAACGTGGCTAAATGGTACATAGAATTTCTAGGGGGAACCTTCACTTGTTTCAATGATTTGGCTACTATATTTTTGAACCATTTTCAATTACTTGTCTAATATGATGTTAGAGTTGAGCTTCTGGCTAATTTCCAAAAAGATCAGGCAACTCACATTTCGAATCATATCTAGGAATGGAGTAGAAGGAAGAGGCTCATTAAAGATGATATTCCACAAGAATTAATTATTGAATAGTTTCTTAAATCATTACAGCCTGAGATCTCTAAGGACACGTCCCTCTCCGATGTTTTCACTAAAGAGTAGGCTGTTTTTCAGGGCCCTACAGTTAGAACTAATATATTCTTAGTCTTGGGTTCTTCAAAATATTATACTTGATGCTTGTAGATCCAAGGTGGATATAGCCAAACAAAAGCTAAGTCCCCATGCTGATAGGTTAGTCGGATCAATTGATGCCAACACAGTTAACCAAATGAATCATTTGCGACAGTTATCTTTACAAACTATTTCTTCTATGCAGGCATCATCGTCTATATCTACACCTTCCCAATCGACGTCTATAAATTTCATCCAAACTTCCAACTCCAAAGGAAACAAAAAATCCGATGTGAAAAATAAAGAACAAGGTAGGAAGAAGGGCCAGGATGCGAAGGGCAATGCAAACAAACCTAATAATGATGCCGAGGGCGGTAAGGAAGAGTCCAAGAAAAAGGTAAAATTTCCATGCAACTTATGCAATGGGGATCGTTTGAATCATCTCTACACTAAGATCCAAGACACTCCACACTTGTTAGTGCAACAGGGGTCCTCTATCTCCCATGTTGTCGTCACTAACCCTTTTCCCCAAGGACAGCAATTACTTGCTAGTGAAAACTCAAATGTTGGTACCCCCATAGGGGACAACTAGGAAGGGGATAATTCGTCAAATTTCTTCGTGATGATCTCACATATCGAAGTCATTACGTGATCATGTGATTACCGAGAATTAGAATCATCTAAGGCTAAGTCTGCTTCCGATGCTTTAGAGTCACTCCATATTGATAAGCCCTTTGTTGAGTCTATACCTTAGATACTGAAAGGCTCCGCAAAGTGCTCAACCATTAACCATAATGCTAGGGCAGCCCATAGCTACTCAATTGTAGAAGATATGGCTAAAATTATTTGTGATATGTCAGTGTTAGAGGTACCCTACTCGTGCCTCGCTTAGAAGAGTGCATTACTGTAAAAAATCAGAGCAGTAGATCCAAAAAATTCTCTTATGCTCACTTTTGATATGTCAAACGTCAAAAAGAGACTTCCCCATCATATGGCTTTTCAGATAATGTCTACATATCGAAAGAATAACATTTTTCCAACCGTTATAGATGATGGAGCTTCCACACGTGTGATTTCCATGTCATGTTGGACGGCCATTGGATCGCCTCAAGATGTTCCCTCACCGACTCTATTGACGACATTTGATGGAAATTCTAATAGGTTGCATGGGATTATTCTAGCCTTTCCCATATGTGTTGGGGGAAAGGTGGTAAATATTGACGTAGAAATTGTCAATGCAAACCTGAATTACAACCTCCTCTTAGGAAGGAATTGGATTTATGAGATGGATACCATAGTTTCATCATTATTTTGCATCCTCTTTTTTCCTCATGAGGAGAGGATTGTGAAAGTTTATTAGATGGACTATTCTCTGGGTGACTCCCACACATCTTCTGATTCTACTGTTCCATTAGTGAACAATGCCAAGCAATGTATAGAGAATTTAGGAGTTGGAATTTGCTCTTCTTTAATGGGTATTTTTTATCTTCCTTCTCCTATAGCTAGAACCAATGCTATTTCATCCTCCAAGGGGCCTTCTCGAAGAGAGTTCTTTTGAGCTCATTATTTTTCAGACACTTGGCCTTTACCTTCATCTAGCACCACATTAGATGGACGGAAGGTAGGCGGAATGACATGTCCTATGTTTGCAGCAGAAATTGCTTATCAGTCTATTGTTAATTCTGTAGACTCCCATCCTACTCCTTTCTCTATAAAGGAGTTAGATTCAAAATACTCCACTTGTCCCGCATCTTCAAAATTTCTAATACTAGAAAATAAATGTACTACTAACATCAATATGCCCATACACCTTTAACCACTTCTTGATCTAGTTCTGTGTACCTCCAATAAAACAAACACACCAAATATCTATGCATGTACACAATTATTCCCTTACACAATTGCCTCAAATCCCATAACAATAACTGCCTCCTTTCCACTATCTACCATTCATTATGAATTCATAGATTCAAATTTTAATTAACAATCATGTAATGAGAACTCCAATTCATTAATATAATTTGTACATGCATCTACTTATAACCTCTCCTTCCTCTCGATGGCCTTGTTTCACATTCATTTGACCATCATCTCTTTTCTTTGCACTTACTTTCTATTTTATTGTTCATATGTTGATAATAGATAGAATTCAGAAACATCAAATAGTTTTATGGATCCTAAAATCACTCAATCTATCCCTAGAACCTCTCATGCTTTATAAGGAATATTTTATTATAATAAAATCTTCCCTATCGAAAAAAATTATAGAAGCATGACTCATTTACTTAGACTTCATATAATAAATCCATTCAATATAATATTTTCATAGAAGAATATGAATTCCTCTCAAAATTTCAATACTTTTTTTTGGAACTTTGTCCTCCAAAGGATTGATGGTTTAGGAGCACTAATGCTACTACGTCGCACTCATTGGAGAACCCAAAAACATGCAAAGAGTAAATAGTGTGATGCGATTGTTTTGTTTTTCCATTGATTCATTGGGTTTGTTGCAATGAGATGAATGTGAGTGAGGGGGGACCTATTTCATCATGGGAAACCACTATGTGAGTTAACTTCCATATGGGTGTTGGTGGGAAAAGTTCCTTAAGGCAATGGTTGAAAACCTCAACAAAGCGAGAGAAGATAATCAACAAAAAGCACTCAGATAAGCATCCAAGCATATGAACTACCAAATATGGATTTGGAAACATACCCAGAGGTCCTACGTTCCAAGATGTTCCCATATGGTCCAAACCCTCTACTTCCTCCAAGATGTACGAACCTACAAATCAATCACAAAAACATATACATAATAGATAATTCAATGTGCATACACAGTAATATGTTAGATCACCATATATAAACATATAAGCCATCATTCATAACATGACAACATATATAAGGAACAAAACATGAGCATCTTTATTGATTTATAGTAGTAAGTATAGGAAAGATACAACCTGATCCAGGACAAAGGCACCGACGAAGCCTTCCTCTGGATCCACTCAACTCGAGCCAAAAATATAACCTGTCTAATAGGTTTAAGTAGATGCTAGATAAAGATGTTAAGCATATGTGCAAAGGAAACGAGGGTTTCCTAAAGACTAGGAGTGTAGGAGGCATGAGAAAAGTAGACTTAATCTGGGACAAATCGAGTATAATTTCAATATCCTTCTTCTTATATGTATTAGGCCTAGGCAAGGGATGTATATATATCACCTCAAATTGGTTATTACAATTAGGACACCGACTCTTGTAGGTGGGATCTCGGTAAACCCCATAAATCCCGCTCGAAAAATAGAATTATATTTTATTTTTTCATATTTCAAAAGGTGTATGCAGGTATGATGTTATAGTACCCAAGTATGTACGTGTTTTAGCAAGGGAAGACACACGTATGGAATGTGAGATATTGTTTTTTAATATAAAGTCAAGCTTTCATAGAGAAAGGGACTAATCTAGGCCATAAAATAACATCAGGTCTACAAAAGTGTTGAATGATTCTATAACAGATGCCCCCATATGAGGTCAGAAGGGGATCATTATGGCTGAAATATATTAAGTATAGAGAGAGGAGTTAGTCAAAAAACGTAGGAGGAGATCACCATATTCCAACCCATCGAATACCTGTGGAAGGAGTCAGAAAGAAAACTCATGTCTGAGGTGGGTATACCAATGATTATAAATAGTAAATCATGTCTACTAGTTAAGTATAAAGTGGATCTAGAATGTATACATAAGTGTAAAGAAGGAGTTGAAGAATACATAGTGGATCATCAGATCATAGTTGCGAAAGAACACAGCCAATTGATGTTTCAATATCACATATAGAATAATATCCAATCGATGATAATAGAAGACTGTCTAACTAATGGTCATGCATAATTGATCCTCATAAAGGTACCATTTCATATAGGTGGAATACTGTTATTGCATAAACTTGGGTGCCAACATATAAGATGTTGATGTGAAAGATAGAAACATATAAATCTGAGTGGTGTCACTGCTAGAAATTTGAAGGAGTTTTCAAGTGAACCAAGATTTCGACACAACCCAAGGTCTTCATCAACCATAGATGGTACATTTTTACACTATGGGAATAAACGAGCTAAATTCGACCATGTGAGAAATCATTTAATTACTAGTCATTGATGTATATCATTAACAAACGTGAGACAACTTACCAATAATTATAATGAATGTCAAGTTACACTGGTAAAATCTAATAAATGTGAGTATATGTGTTGAATTCAAACATGAGCAAGAATATATCAATCAAGAGACATTGATGTATTCTCACTGTTGATAGCGAAGGAATCAGCCACTGATGACTACAAACCCTAAGGTATAGAAAAAATAAATCTAGCCCTTGTTCCTAGAATAGTGATTTGGAGTTGATGGGTTAAGATCGATGGAAGGAAGGCATTATTTCATCACATATCAATTAGTGTGAGCGTAACCCGTAGGCCAACAATTTGGAAGAACTCGGATGAAGAGAGATGAAGTAACCATTCTAAAGTACATCTCCAATGTACACAATATGTGGCTGGTGCATGAAAAAAATCCTCTAAACCAACCAATAATGAAACATGACCCAGAGGTGAGGAATCCACTAATAGAGTCAAATGGAAACAAAGGTACTTCACAAATCCCAATGTGTGATAATGTAAGTTGATGTCGAACACAAGGGAAATCACTCAATCAAAGACCCCTAATGTTGATTGTTTTTGAGAAAAAAGTCACCTATCAATGATGTAAATAGGGCCAAGGTGAAACTCTAGGCCTACCCTTAGTGAAATTTATCGCATTTGATAAGAGAAGACCCACCAGTAAGAAGTAAATGGGGACCTTCTTAGCCAACACAAATAAAGGATCATGTCACTGATGTGATGCTGAGAAGAACTTGACAAGCCGAGTATGACCAACATAAATGAGTCAACAGACACCAGAAAATGATAGACAACAGGTTTACTTCCCTTGAACAAAACAACAACTTGACGTGATGTTCACTTATTGGGGCCTGACCCAGGTTCAGAGGTGATTTAGCTAAACAAATTCTAGTACTACTGGCCCTTTCTGCAACAGTCCACGAAGTGTGGACTAAGGTCTCACCCGAAGTAGTATGGGAGGGTGCTAGAACCAGGTTTTCACACCCTGGAGACGTTTGATGAGTTCTAGTGGTTTGTGGTTCGACCCTGCGCACAAGTCACTTCATGCACTTTCTTATACCTCGCAGCCTGAGATACTACGTTCGCGCAGCCCTACTCAAGGGATGAAGACTGCGCTTCTTTACTATTACCCAAGACTTTACTGATATTCCAATGTTAGTTGATTATCTTAACCTACTTGCATGCCTTACGTTATACTTACAATATAAACCATTCATACAGATGCACGTAGTAAATAAATAGTATATCTACAAATTATATCAAACATGCATTAACCCAAGAATAGATACACATAATTATGATAAAACTTCTCTTTATTAATCCCTTCCTTGGTTACAGACTCGACTCCACCCTGCGCACTCAGCTGCAAGGGTCAATGCACTCAACTGCAGACTACTAAGCCTCTACGGACTCAGCTATAGAGCCTTCTCCTACCCTACGACCCAACGACACATTTAGATACTTAGACTCTTTCTTCTCTACTATCCTTTCCTTCTCATTTACACTTAGAGCCTTGCTCTATTTATACAATACAATGGTTCATGGACCATGGGTAGGTCGAAATTACATTACAAAACTAGGGCGGCCAACCCTGTGACTCTAACATACCTCCGCGCTCGCATTTCACAGAGATTTACAACACATTTCAGTCAAAATTTGGGCTTTGAGCCCCAAAAAATGCCTTGGGCGGGATTCCATGCCCAACAGGCCTCCAACATAAACATTGTGACTTGCCCTCAAGTCATTCAGTCAACATGACAATCTTTGCGCAGAGTCCCTCCAACTTTTCTAAAACTACATGGTGGTCAGTAGCACACTGAGCTGCTGCTTGTTGAATCTGCTGCATGTGTTGTTCCAAGACCTCTTTGTCTAGGGTACTTCTTTGCATCAATGTGTGCATCCCTTATACGTTCATGATTTTTCCTTCTATGTTTGCCGTGATGGTGAAGGCCTCATCGATCCAAGGTTAGACGTGCACTTTGAGAATTGCCTCCTTGTGTCGCGCCACATCCACCTGCTCCTTCAGTGCTTTAGCCCGCTGCATCATCGCAAGCTGCTGGGTGAGGACCACTGTTTTCTTAGTTCCTCAGATACTTCATATTGTTGTTGGAGTTCTCGCGCCTCCATCTCCAAGTGCTGGATGTTGGTGTCCTCCTGTTGGCTTAGTGGCACCTAACCCAGGTTCAAAAGTGATTTAGCCAAGCAAATCCCGATACTACTAGCCCTTTCGACAATAGCCCACAGAGCACAGACTAAGGTCTCACCCAAAGTAGTATGAGAGGGTGCTAGAAAGAGGTTTTCGCACCCTGGGGACGTCTGATTTGATGGAATTGGTACACAGTCTTCCCTTTTCACTTATTGTGCTACGCAGATCAGTGGGCACCCTTCACCTTGCGATACTCTCTTCCCGTGGTCCTAGCTGCAGCATGACCTGTGTTATTTACCCAAGTCTTTCTTAATTATGCATTGTTAGTAGATTACTTAGATTATTTTCATAGATAGGAATTCATACAAGTATTTATCCAATTGTGCATAGTAAATAGACAAAGTAAAAGTAATGCATAACCACAAGATATTGATTCAAGAATAGATGCACAGAGTAAACTTCTCTTTATTAGCTGTCAATCCCAATTACAGACTTGATACCTCCTTGCACACTCAGCTATAGGGGTCTGTGCACTCAGCTGCAGAGCCTATTACTACTACTACAACCCAATACACTTCAGATCCAACTCTAAGCTCAAACCATGCCTTCTCTATTATCTCTATCATTCCCTATATTTACACTTAGAGCCTCACTCTATTTATACAATCCCATGGTCCACAGGCCATGGGTAGGCCAACACAACTTTACATTAACTTACAATATTTTAGGGCAAAAAGCCCTATGACTCATCCTAGACTTCACGCTTCGCGCCAACAATTCGTGGAGTCTTACAATATACTTGACCAAAACTTGGGCTTTGAGCCCCAAAAGCATGTTGCGGGGGATCCCATTTTTATAGACATATTTCAGCACTGTAACCCCAATTTGGTATGTCGATAAACCAAGGGCTCTTTAACCTCTAAAAGTGTTGTTTCATACCCTAAAGGATCACAGTCAATTGATTACATCATTCCCCAAATTTCCAACTGAAAAACCACTCAGAACTAGCCAAAACGGGACCATACTGACTGCTCCACTATCAGGGTGCAATGCATACTAACTCCTACACTAGCCAGGTGTGATGCATACAGAAGAAGCCTTATGTTGGGTGCAATGAGTGAGAATTAACAAACGTCTAAGATAGTTTTCTAAGTGGATGCTCATGGAATCTTCTAGAAACTTCTCCTATGACACTTGTCTCTTTGAATTTGCCCAGGGATGAGTAAGAGATCAATGAAATCTCCAAGTGGAACCAAGAACTGCAAGTGGAATGACACTAATACAAAACCCAAAGATGACTCACACCCTTATAGAGATCTATAAATGGATCCCTCATCTGAGAGACCTAGAGGCTGGAATTTTTTAATTTGCAAGGAAGTGTTGATAGTTTGTCTTTGAGAAGAAGCATTGCATTGTTGGGTGATCTTGCTTTTCATGAGGTGAAGAGGATGATGCTAGATCAAACAAATGGGTTGTAATTCTCCCTTCTCTTTTAATAAAGTTCTTTGAGTTTTCCTCCATACAATCATGTACTTGTGAATCTAGTTATTTGTGAATGCCATTGTATGTTCAATGTATTTCTGATTCTTCATTGTTTATGATATAATAGATCAAGATGCTTTGATGGTGTTTTGTTACTTTGTTTCTACAGATATTCTCTAAAGTGGGACAAGTAGGCTAGAAGTTGCAAGCTCTATCAAGGGAGAGAGAAATCAAGTAACGAGTCAAGCAGAAGATCCAGGTTGGTCCTTTGCTCCTCTCTTATCTATTATACATAGAGGAAATGGCAAATTGCTTTGATTGTTTGTTTCTAAGATAGCTGCCAATCTTAGTGGGACTAGTAGATCGAAAAGACACTAGTTTTCTTGGAAAAAAAATGGCAACTTCGCTAGGGAGTGAATAGTTTGCTTGTTTTTTATTGTTGTTTGCTTTATAATCTACAGATGGAGCCTAAACTTTAGCCAGATAGCCTTCGAACTGCTCTTGCTATGCAATTGCAAAGTAGATGAATGCTGGTTCAGTCAATCTCTGGGTTATTTTATGAACTGAACATCTGACATACAAGCATTCTAAATTCCATTGTAGTAGCTCAATAACCTCCTAAGATTATACCCTTGTACTTTTCTTTTTTACCATCCATCATAGCTCAACTTAAATCACTGAACTTAGCTGTAAATTTGAGCAAAAACCCACCTCAATTTCGCTCCTGGCCCATCGCACTGTCCATCATTTCAAGCCAATATGCATTGCACCTCCTGTGTGTATCGAGTGAGATGCATCCTTGTTTCTATGAAGCACAGCTGCGATGATTGAGTAATCATGTTTCTCTCCTTGAAATTTGGGTTTCTTGTCTTTGTTTTCAACTCTTTTCAGTTGTTTTGCTGCTCATGATCAATATCGCATTGCTGAAGCTTCCTTCCTTTACATAGTTAAACCTCCATTGACTAGGATCAGTAAATGTTTTTATGTATTTTTCCATCATTTATGATACTTTGTCAAAAGGTAGCTCAATCGAACTGTCGTTTTGATGCAAAAAAGTGTCGTAACTATCCCTTTTAATGAAAAAGAAGAGTGTCGTAAAGTCTTCCTCCTCTAGATAGTCGATTGTACTTTTTGTCATGTATTTTATTTGAATTGTTAATATTTGAAGCGTCGAAAACATTTCTCTATTCGAAATCGAAAAGTGTCATTTTAGTCTTCCTTTCATTTTGAAAGAAATTGTCGAAATGTTGCTTTGAAGAAAATAGTTCAGATCTGTGCTTAGTTTTCCCTTTTTGCATTATTCACATTAAAGGGAACGAAAAACAAATACATGCATTTGCATTTGCATTTAGACTATGTGCAAAAAATGATTTAGGAAAAGTGCATTTAGTGTGTGCTCTTTGCTCTCTGTTTGAAAGAAATCAAAATCTACTTTCCTTAGTAGCTAGGATTTTCATTGCTAAATGTAAACAATGATTGTTTATCATTTTAGATTTCATATTTAGGAATTTTACATCTACATCATGTGGTGAACCTTGAAAGGAAAACTTCTAAGCAAGATCAATTCTAAAATAAATTTCAATAAACTTAACAATGCTTTGGAACCTAATGCAACACATCTAGAGGTCTAGGCTAGAGACGTGTTCCAACGTCGTAAAATCTAGTAACTATTGTTTTCATCAAAGGTTGGGTGATTCCTGCTCTCTGATATGACAAGTGCTAGTATAGACTTGTGCTCTCCGTACCATTGAGTATATATTGGGAGACCACAATATGCTTATATCCTTTATCCATAGGAAGCCATGTCTACCACCCTATCAATCGCAATGCACTGAAGATACCATTTGAGAAGATGGACTTCCATACATAAGTTCTTGGTAATTTCTCTTTAATTTACTACCAAGGTGTATATTGTAGTTTTGCAGTGGTTTGGTAATCCATCTATTTAGAGTTCCAGAGTAGTCACTTTCATTCCTTATCGACTGCTTAAAAAAAAGGTCCATCTGAGCACTTGTCACTTCAGGCTCATTAAAAATCGAAGGGGATCAGAGTCATCTTTAGCTTTTTCTCGAATCTTAAAAATTGAAAAATAAAATTTGTGTCAAAGCATCATTAAAATTTCTTTAATACACAATAACATGTTCCCCCTTAATTTTAAGTTGATCAAGTAATCCGCAATCATGGAAGAAATTCAATCAAAACCTCGTCATTTGTGGAGACTAGTGAGTCAAACGTCTTTGACTCTAGAAACAAAACCATTCCAGGAAAAATGGTCTCGTTTAACTAAGTCCACTTCTCTTGGTTTATTTGAAATGTGTGTTTCAACATCATCAGAGGCTACAGTTACTCCGATCATTTATGGTACATCCACCTTTACAGAAGAAGTTCCACAATTACAAAAGGACATTAGAACTAATCCTAGTGTAACAGTAAACACCTCTATTCCTAAAATAGCTCCAGCTAGAGCTAATTCTGAGACTGAATTTCTTTTACCTGAACATCTGGAAGTAGAATTCAAAAATTCAAAAGGTGTCACCCCCCCGTATCTGTCACTGCAGAGGCTATACCTTCTTTGGCTCTAGAAATATTTTACGGACCTGATGATCTACCTCTTCCACCTGAACCTATTGCTATAGAAGAGATAGTAGAGGATCCTCCACCCAATACTCCATTCCATTTTGGAACTGAGATCCACTTGTATCCTTCTACTCCTAAAGTTAGTTCTTTCAATCATCCTTCATCACAAGTTCCTATCGAATCGCTAGGAAATCTCTTGGATAGACTAAACATGTTTGGACAACCATCGACATCGAGGACTATGTCATCTGATACAGCTACGGCAGAGCTACCTGCTACCATTCCTACAATGGTTGCGGGTGTGCCATCTATACTGGCTAGTCATCAATCACTAGCTACAGTCCACTCACGGACTGTTTCGACAACGTGGTCTATTCCTATTTGTCCATCCGAAATCCTATCTAGCATTTCTTATGTTGAAACTCAACAAATTGATCCTGCATGCCAGCTTCAATTTGGGCAGCCAAGTCTTCAAATACCGATATATCCTTTGAACATTGGATTGCTGCCATATGGAGGGCAGTATGCTTTTTCATTGTCCCCTCCTGGAGAACAACCATATGAGAGTTCACAACAAAATTTAGGTCAAACTAGAATTACATCCAGTGGTTGGGTACCAGTACTATCTCAACAACCAAGGGTTGTATATTCAATGCAACCAACCCAACCTAGGTTGAATATTCCCACTACACCTGCTATTGTGACTGTGTCGAAAGTACAAGCACTGCCTGTTGTGTGTCAACCTCAATTCTCTTAGTTTGTAATACAACAGCCTCTTGTCTCTACGACTCAATCACAACCTCAAGTTAGTGTTTCTTTACCTAGAATGACTCAAGTTCAAACGGGTACTATCACTCAGCATCTTGGTCAAACATACAGTATTGGGAAACAACAAATGGTCCAACAAACATGGCTAGTTAAATATCAACAACTGCAATTCTAGCAAACTTACCAAGGACCTGAGCAACAAGGCTTTGTAGGTAATGGGCAACCACATTTTCAAAATGGTTATCCACAACCATACTATAATGGTTATGCCCATCAACCTTATGAAATTTACCAACATCAAATACATTATGCTGGTATGCAAATACCTATTGGTCAGGTGATCTCATCTTATCCTGGGTATGCTTCGCCGAACCTGAATCAACAGTTGCCTTTTGTAGCAACTCTAGAATTACCAAATTTGAATTGGCTGACGACTGATCCAATTGCATATGGCCCTTGGTGGCCAACAATTCCTCATAAGATTCCCTCTGATATTCCTAAATTCAATGGAAATCTGGGTAAATATCCGTCGAATCACGTAATGACTTTTCATTGTGGTGCTCATTTAACACCCTAAATGATGATTAGATTAGGCTTCACGTTTTTTGGTGAATGCTAACTGGTCTAATAGTAAAATGGTATACTGAATTGCCTAGAGCTTCATTTGATAACTTTAGCGCCCTTGCCACTATTTTTCTAACCCACTTTCAGTTACCCATAAGGTATGAAACAGGAACAAAAATCCTTACCAACTTTAAACAAACAACAACCACTTGCATATCTGATCATATTCATGAGCGGTGATGTCATCGTCAAATGGTAAAGACGTATGTTCCTAATCAAATTCTAGCTTAGTGGTTTATTATGTCATTATTGCCTTCTATTATTGAAGATGTGGCAAAGGGAGGAGTTGTCGCTGAAGAGAAAGTCATTTCTTGTGCACAATATTTAGACTTGATCTATAGTCAGTTTGGCATGCTTTACGACAAAATTCCTGACGCTCCTAGATAGGAATTTTCCATTCCTCCTCATCCTAAATCGAACAGGGACTCTCACATTGGTGATGGCGTGATCAATACCTCAAACACGCAAACCGCAAAGGCTCCATCTCATAAAACCCTTGCAGTTTCTAGTCAAAAAGAAAATGAAAAACTTCTTGCCTCGGAGGTTAATGTCATGTCATCTGACAAGGACAAAGATCCAAAGCAACCAGGGGGCAAGAAGAAAGGGAAAAACAAAAAGAAGAAGCAAGAAGATTCGACTCCTGAAAAATATTTTGAAAACCATAACGGGTGAAAGAAACCAAGTCAGCCATGTTTCATATGTAATAAAGAACATTGGACGAAAGATTGTCCACATCGAGCTAAGGTCGTGAAATTTTTAAAGATTTCAGGTACCTCAACAGTGTTGACTGGTTTGTTTCCAAACCTAGAATCTAATCTGGTTTCTATTGATCATGCTTCCCCATCCCAGGTGCTTATGCATTCCATCTCGAAATAGCAAAACGATGCTTTGATATCGACAAGGAATAAAGATTATGGGAATCCACAGTCGTCAAACAAAAAGGCTACAGATCAACCAAGTAGTTCGACAACAACTTCGCCAGAAGTTGTTCCACCCATCATTCCTGAATTAACTATAAAGCTGCCTAAGGGAGTAGTAGATAAATCGACATTTAATCCTCATGCTAGAGCAGCACAGAATTATAATATAGTGGAGGATCTGGCTCAATCGCCATCTGCTATGTTGACACTTGAGGTACTGCAGAATTTCCCCTCCCAAAAATAGGCTTTGTTATTAGCAATAGGTGAGATTGACCCAGCGGATTCCAATCTTGTGGCCCTTAACCATAAAGGATCTGAACCTCAGTTACCGACCCAACTCACTTTTCTTATACAGGTAAAAACCCTCAACAAAACTGTTCATCAAACAATCATTGAGGAGATGGCATCTAGTTGTATTATGTCAATGAGTTGCTGGAAAACTTTAGGCTCACCACCCTTGTCATGATCATCAATGACATTAAAAGTGTTCGATGGAAGAACATACACACCATATGGGATATTAAGTAACTTGCAAGTTGAACTTGGGGGAAAGAGAGTAGAAATTGAATTCAAGGTTGTCGATGGAAACCTTGACTACAATATCTTACTGGGAAGGCCCTAGATTTATGCTATGGTTGCTGTTGTGTCAACATATTTTAGAAAGATTGCATTTCCCTTCCAAGGCATAATTACAATCATTGACCTACTAACATTTTTCCCCAATAGTTCACAAGCTATTGGAAGCATTCCACTAATCCATGGAACCTCTCAATCACTTCAAAATGTCGAAGTAGGTCTCTTAAAAAACCCTTACTTAATGGTTACTTTTTCCCTCCCGCCTCCAAGTAATCTGGAAGAACTAGCGAGGTGTTGCCCCCAAACCCTATAGAATCTTTGTAGCAATTAATTTTCTGGGCCTGGGCGGCAAACCCAAATCAACACTCAGCAAATGTTTGGATAGACGGGTCTATAGAGTATCGCACCTCTTGTGATCCTTGGTCTCGTATATATTCTACAGACGAAGGAATCATTTAGTCGATGATGATAGGAGAGGCATCATGGGAAGATTACCACCATCGTTCCCATCTTCAAGATAACAATGAAGCTTATTCGAGCAACCTTAATCATCCTTCAATTTTTTATTTTCTATCAAATACTATAAATACGGTGGATTCTGAGTGAAATCTGTCCAATATTGAAGAAACTATCGCCATTAATATCTCGAACAAACCTAACATTGTAGAGAATATTCATGTTGGCAAATCTTGTTGTACTTCAGAACTGGAAATATACTGTGTTCTCTTTCGTGAATTCAGAGATGTCATTGAATGGTCATATGAAGAAATGTTAGGCATCGACTCAAGAATCGTTGAACATGAAATGAAGATGTATCCAGATGTCAAACCAGTACGACAATGGCTTCCACTGGTTCACCCAAAGAAAGTCGCTACCATTAAGGCAAAAGTTGAAAAACATTTACATGCTGGTTTCATTTACCATGTTCCTCTCACTGATTGGGTATCAAATATTGTTCCTATGAAGAAAAAGAAAGGAATGATTAGAGTGTGCATCAATTGTAGGGATGTAAATCAAGCTTGTCCAAAAGACAACTACCCTGCACCCTTCATTGACCAGATAATTGATGAATGTGCCAGATGCGAAATATTTTCATTCATGGATGGATTTTCTGGATACAATCAAATCAATATTCGCCCACAGGACTAGTCAAAGACTAAATTTATATGTCCATGAGGCACATTCATGTACCATAAATTACCTTTCAGTTTGAAGAATGTTGGGGCAACCTTTCAGAGGGCAATGAACTACGCCTTCCATGACATCAAGCACATCGTTCAACCATATCTAACCAATCTACCGGCTCATTCACAAAAGAGGACTGATACAACTCAACACTACAAGATACAACTCAATCCACACAGGTGTCTGTTTTGTGTTGGTTCTGGTCAATTACTTGGTTTCATAATTCCTAAGGATGGAATTCGACTCGACCCATGTAAGGTTCAGGCAATCATAGGCATGCCTCCACCTTCGAATTTTCTTCAGATTCAGAAACTCCAGGGCAAAGCAAACTTTCTAAGGAGGTTCATTCCAAATTACACTGAACTTGCTAAAGTTTATATGCATATTTTGAAAAAATAAGTACCCTTCAACTGGGATCAGGTTTCACAAGCTTCCTTTGATGCTTTAAAGGATTCCCTAGTAAAAGCATCATTAATGTATGCTCTTGACTATCAAAAAGACTTTAACCTGTATCTCGCCGGTACAGATACAATCATCACCATGGTTCTAGTACAAGAAGACAATGAAATAGAACATCCCGTGTATTATTTAAGCCACAACATAAATAATACAGAAAGAAAGTACTCCTATGTTGAAAAGATGGCTCTAGTAGCTATTCAACCAGTACAAAGATTTCAACACTATATACTCTTTTGCAAAACTACCATTTTCTCAAATTGCGACCATATGACCTACCATTTTGTCAGATTGCAACCCTACAACCTACATCCTATCGCGTCAATTACTAGGGGGCAAATATTCCAAATGGATAGCCATTTTTCAAGAGTTTGATCTGGAATTCACCAAATCCAAATCAAATAAATCTCTCGTCTTCGTGGAATTACTTTGTGACCTCCCATCATCGTCGAATGATTTAACATATAAAGCATCAATCGTGGATGAGACTCTGTTTCTGATATCATCAAGCGATCCATGGTAAAAAGATATACTGATCTATCTCCAAAGCCAAACCTTTAGGCCTAACACCTCTTGCTCTAAACAATGATGTATTTGATACCAAGCCAAAGACTACATGATCGTCGGTGATACACTTTACCATCGTGGTGTTGATACAGTTATGCGAAGGTGCCTCATGCATGAGGAGGCCAAAAAAGTCCTGAATGACTGCCATTTAGGCATGTTTGGGTGCATTTATCTAGTTACGCTACTGCACAAAATATCTTACAAGTTGGTTACTTCTAGCCCACAATATTCAAAGATTGCATAATTGCAGCCAGAAGTTGCCTTGCACCACTACATCCAATAGTTGCTATTGGGCCATTCGCCAAATGGGGCATTGATTTCATGACATGTAACCCCACCTCGGCCGGGGGGGCATCAGTATGTCATAGTCATTGTTGACTATTTTAAAAAATGGGCCGAGGTGATGCCTACATTAAACAACAGTGGTGAAACGACTGCTCTTTTCTTTTTTTAATCATGTAGTCTCTAGATTTGATGTTCCACAGGCTGTAGTCATATATCATGGATCTTATTTTCTCAATCACATGATGTTTGAATTGAATGCCAAATTAGGACTATCCATGATAGTTCTACTCCATATTATCCGAAGGCTAATGGATAGGTTGAAGCAATCAACAAAGTCCTAAAGCGCATGCTGTAGAGAATGATTGGAGTCCATAAATGGAATTGGCATTTAATCATGTACTCGGCTCTGTGGGCATATAGGACATTGGTAAGAAATGCGACCAGATTTACGCCCTTTCAGTTGGTGTATGGTCTAGAAGCTGTCTTACCAATTTAGTGTGAGATTTCATCTCTCAAGCTCACAGTTGATCTACTTCCCAAAAATTTGGAGGAAGAGGCTCTTTTCTTGGAACTAATCCACTTGGATGAAACCCATCATGATGCCGCGTTGGCTAATGAAGCACATAAGAAATGTGTCAAAGTGCATTTTGACAAAAATGTCAAGCCTCGCGTCTTCTCATAAGGTGACATGGTCTTGTTGTATGATTAGGACTTTGACAAATTGGGAGAAGGTAAGTTCGAACCATTATGGATGGCCCCCTACATTGTTAAACGAGTATTGACAAAAGGAGCCTACAAGCTAGTAGATTATGATGGAATTCCACTGTCACAGCCCTGAAACAGGTTGTATCTTAAGCGTTACTATGCTTGATTAAGTGTAAAAATCTCTTTATAGATATGCTTTTGTTACATTTTTATTTTCTTTAAGAGTTGTAATTTTGGTTAGGTAATCCACTTTGCATTTGTTGATGATGTCAAAATTTTTGGAAACATTCGTTGGGTACACTGACTGAGCTAGTCATAGTACGCATAACCTATCTTCTGCAGCCTGGGCCATTTTTTCTCTAAGCAATGAGTTGGTGAGTTTTAGGGGCATATGTATTGGTTTATCAACGAACAACGTCACTAAGTATAGCATGTTGATATAGCTTCTCTCTAATGCCATTTCACATGGCATATGCTGACTTGTTGTCAGGCTAAATTCACAACTCGTCATTCTACAGCTTACTGGCATCTATTCTGTTTGAAACCCAGCTCTCTATCATATGTTTCTAAGAGTTATGATTTTGGAAAAACAATTTGATTCCATTCAATATCAACACATTTCTAGAAACTTAAACATCTTAACTGATTCATTGGCAAATTACGTGTTAGATAGACATTTGCAACACTTGCAAAGAAAAGAATTTCACCTGAACATTTGCATCAGGATCACATAACTTAACCAAAATAAAACTTCGAAAATAAAAAATATATAATTGCTTATAGTTTTTACAAAAAAAATTGTGTCCAAGACAAAATCGGTCATATAACCAAGGAACTCAAAAATGAATGCAGGAAAGCATCCTAGACTCTTGATGCTGGTGATAACATGTCACTGCATGTGTAATCATATGCAAGAGACTAGTCCATCAACTCGGCACGCTAGTAGTATGGTGCTATAACCTTAGAGGTAACTTGTCCATCCTCATATCTTGAATACCAAGATTGAAACCCTCGATCTAATTCTGTAGCACTGCCAGGGTCTCCGCTATGTCTAGATCGCGAAGGATGGCCCTCCCTACAGCCTCTTCTACTAGAACATTAGCTGCCACCCTCGGTGTGCCGTTGGTCACACTGGCCCAATATCTGTACACACATGAGTTCGATTAGTCTTGATAACATTTAAAAACAAAAAAGCAATATAAAATTGATAAACAAAGATGTGGTCAAATCATTTTACCCATAACACTCCACTGCTCACTAGCTGGTAACACAAAATCCGGGTCACCTCGGAAATCCATCCTGACGTATGGATACTATGAAAAGACCATCTCTTGACGGTCAAACCACTCAAAGAAGGCATCAGAGAAAGAAATCTATGACTGAACAGCATGTCTAGCCATGAGATCAACCCATGTTTGCATCTGTGGTTCCCTCAGTGCCGGCAATCCTAGTGAAATGTACTACGGCTGCATCAGTGGAATCCTCTCCAAGGTGAAAGAAGTCAAGATGGAACCGTAGCCAAAATTCTTGGATCTTCCATTCTTTACCTTGGAGAGCTATTCTTTTATAACAGGAAGTATCGCCTCACACCAGTTGAACACCTTTGGTTCTAAGCATTCCAAGGCGTACTCCATGTAATATCTGTTGGCCAAATGAAGAGATGCACTGCCAGCTAGTATAGCAAAGGTAAATAAAATATTCCTCAAGGGCCAATCATTGACATCATAGATATTGATCTTGCCATCCCTACTAGGCTGAGATCCATCTCTGCAAAACTAGCGAATTAATCTCTCACAGATTCACCCCCACGGGTGAATCCTGATAGTGGGAGAGGGACACCACGCCTCGATAACCCTGCCAGAAAGTACATATCCTCAACTATCAATGGGATGGACTTGCCTCTGATCTGGAATACCTGGTTGATCGGATGCCAAGCACCAAGAAAACACTGCAACAAACAGATTTGTTGTCTCATGCTAGATATGCAGAAGAATTTTAGCAAGCTGTAGTTTCATAGTGCAGTAACTGTACCCTAATCGTGTAAGGTAATCATGTCCTCTTCTTCATGTTTGTGTTCATGCCATGTGATGACCATCTTGATCCAACAAAAATCTGAAACACAAACAAAATAATCTAACGTGTTAAATGGTGGATTGAACATATTTGACCACTATCATGAGCAATGTTTCTGCAAGGTTCAAGCTCATTAAAAATAAACCCACCACTGAGCATATGTTCCCTCAGAGTTCAATCTCATTAAAAAATGGAACCACCTTTGGTAAATAACCTTTGTGTTCCTTCCATCACCTCCATCCGTTTGGCCTATCATACACTTCCACTTGATTGTTTACCATTTTGAGGAACAACTGCAATGAGTGGTCCTGTTAGCCACCCTCTTCACATTGCCATGTTTTGAGAAGTTCCAATATTACCTGAAACCAGCTGCTACCCTAGATGCCACTCATTCCTCAAAAGATGAGTCGACTTAAAAAAAAAAAATGGACTCGCTAAATATGAAAAGATTGTTGAGCAATTGGCCTCTCCAGCTCGCTAAAGTGATTGGAAGTGCCATCCCTCCTGTATTTTAATCTTTTTGGACCTGAGGGATTATCTCACAAAAAGATTGAGTGCTTGTATTTTTCGGCTCGCCAAAGTGATCGGAAAAGTCATCCCTTTTGTATTATTTTAATCTTTTTCATACTCAAGAGATTACGCTATGAAAAAGGACTACTCGAGTTTCCTTTTCATCTCTTTTCAAACTCTCTAAACATGAAAAGGGCCGAGTTGTCTTTGTCATTAAAATCGTTAAAACAATAGCGAAAAACTTGTCCATCTAGACAAGAAAGAGTTTCACTGTCGCTAGGCTCGCTAAAACATAGCGAGAGGTTTGCCTGAAGGGAAAATTATAGAACGAGCATATGTTATCCTCCCCAACCTTGACAAAAATAAAGAGGTACTAGTTAGCAATGTCTAGGGAAAAAGGGAAGAAAACTTGAAGAATTTTATTGGTAGCAGGTCGCTCTTGAACATGACACTTTCACTCCATCACCATGATTGAGTCGGGTTGGGTTATTTTGTTCACCGGTCATATCACCAGTGGTCCTCCATACCATCCATATTTTGGGGTTAATGCTACCAATCCATTTTAGTATTGCCAATATGTTCATGAGAAGTCATTCAGAGAATTCACCATCCAGTTAATGCCTCATCCACTACACTACCTTCACCCTCCATTTTTCATGAATGCCATTCTTGAACCTTGTATCATCAGATCATTTTCACCTCCAGAAAATCATTTGCTTCATTTCATGTCGTAGATGTGGGAAAAATCAAGGCCCTCCTCTGATAGGTCACTTCTTTTCGACATCAGCTCATTATCCAAGAAGTTGACTTAGAAACAACCCTTTTATTACTTTGAAGCTTGCATGCCTCAATGGCAAGTTTTTCACTTCCGGTGGCAGGTTTACATCAATGGCCTTCGACTGAAATATTTTACGTGGTGTTCAACATCGGATCATATATTCATACCATGTGAATTATATTGTAGTACCTTGAGGGTTGTTATCATTATCGATGATTCCTCTCGCACCTGTTAACAACCTACATCATTGGCTGGTAATTGGGCGATGTCTTTCCATGTTTGACTTCACAACATCTTTTCACATGGATCAACTTATACATTGGTCAAAGATTGAACAAGTTTTGAAGACCCCAGATCTAGTTTCATCCATCCGAGCTGTGATATATTAAGGAATATAAAGACATCAAATGTACACAGAAGCTGCAGAGATGTTCATCCAAGCTAAGGGATGATGACTCTACATAGCAAGAATCACCGGTCTACAATTGCAGACGATTATCTCTGCTATGTACATGTAAATGAATTTTTAAAGATGAGGATGGGAATACTCACCTCAGCTAAATCATGAAAATAATATGATGATGATATATTGTATTGTATCTTATACAGGTCACCTTCCAGTTTGAATACCTCGAATCCTCATGATAAAGTATTTCACTCGACATCAAAAGAATTTACGACTTCGTGCTTTAGGGGCATTGCAACTCCAACCTAATATGTCGATAAACCAACGGCTCGTTCACCCCTAAAATTTTTGTTTCATAACCTAAAGGATCATAGTCAACTGATTACATCATTCCCTAGAAGTTCCACCTAAAAAACCACTCAGAACTGGCCAAAACTGGACCATACTAACTGCTCCATTGTGAGGGTGCAATGCATACTAGCTCCTACACTAGCCAAGTGTGATCCATAATAAAGAAGCCTTCTGTGGGGTGCAATGAGTGAGAATTGACAAACATCTAAGGTAGTTTGCTAAGTGGATGCTCATGGAATCTTCTAGAAACTTTTCCTATGACACTTGCCTCTCTAAATTTGCCCAGGGATGAGTAAGAGATCAATGAAATCTCCAAGTGGAACAAAGAACTACAAGTGGAATGACACTAATCCAAAACCCAAAGATGACTCACACCCTTACAAACATCTATAAATGGATCCCTCATCTGAGAGATGTAGAGGCTGGAATTTTTTAATTTGCAAGGAAGTGTTGATAGTTTGTCTTTGAGAAGAAGCATTGCATTGTTGGGTGATCTTGCTTTTCATGAGGTGAAGAGGATGATGCTAGATTAGAAAACTGGGTTGTAATTTCTCCCTTCTATTTTAATAAAGTTCTTTGAGTTTTCCTCCATACAAGCATGTACTTGTGAATCTAGTTATTTGTTAATTCCATTGGGTGTTCAATGTATTTCTGATTTTGCATTGTTTATGATATAATAGATCGAGATTCTTTGATGGTGCTTTGTTACTTTGTTTCTACAGATATTCTCTAAAGCGGGACAAGTAGGAGAGAAGTTGCAAGATCTATCAAGGGAGAGAGAAATCAAGCAAGGAGTCAAGTGGAAGATCCATGTTGGTCCTTTGCTTCTCTCTTATCTATTATACATAGACGAAATCACAAATTGCTTTGATTGTTTGTTTCTTAGATAGCTGCCAACCTTAGTGGGACTAGCAGAACGAAAAGACACTAGTTTTCCCAAAATCACCCATGCCCAACAAGCCCCCAACACAATCATCGTGACTCATCTCGAGTCACTCGGCTGGTGTGGTGATCTTGGCACGGAGCCCCTCCAGCTATACCTATGCTATGCGAAGGTCCGCAATGCACTGTTCTGCAGTTTGCTGGATCTGCTCCACTCTTTTGGCTGAATGTTGAGTGTTAGGGGAAAATCCCTGTCGTAAGGCATGCATCACCTTCATCTGTGCAAGCTTTTCTTCAATGTCAGTAGTGATGAGGAAGGCCTCCTCAATACAAGGCTGGACGTGTGCTTTAAGGACTGCCTCTTTCTTCCATGTGACATCCACCAGTTCCTTCAGCACCTTTGCCTATTGTAGCTTTGCCAGCCGTTGGGTCAGGACAATTGTCTGCACAGAACCCCATGCTTCTATTTGATCTATTAGAGCCTATAAGTCCTCCTCCTGTTCATCTGACTCAATGGTGACGAATTTGCCTTTTTCTTCCATTGACATCTTGCTGAACAGTGGGTTTCTTGGGGATACATGGACTAGTCGCATAGTCTACTTATCTTTCTTTGGCCATGGCGTTCGTGGTGATTTTTGAACTTCTAGTGCAACTGCCGCATCTCTGGGATCCTCATGGACCATATGGGGCTCTGCGGCCACACCAACGATATAATTGGTGAATCACACTCCTGGTCTAGTGGCAGTCATCATGTTTACATGGGATATGTGCTATCACGTACTCACAGGGGTTAAGAGTGCTCGGTGCTCAATGCTATGTAATTTCTCAAATGTCAAACAACCAAGTGTTGTCTCATGGCTATCCCTAACGGTTTTATAGTGTCTTTTGAATTTGAATTCAACCATTCCCCCCACTTCTGAGTCATTAATGCATTCTTGGCCATAGATCGTCCCAAATATAGCTCTTACTTCATGTCTTAATTTCCCACTGCCCTATCCTCTTTGTCTTAAATTGGACATCTTGTCATGAATAGTGACACCAACGATCACTTCCCAGTCTAATCGTGTGACAGTGCAGCCCCCTATGCATGGCTGTGACCCTTGTGACATGTTGATCCTGTGTGCAACCTCCTTATCGTGTAGCTCCCACACAAACTCTTTTATACTCCTGTGCTTTCTTTCAACTACTTGAAGCACTAAGACTATGCTCCTTACGACTTGTCAGGTGGTCGCACCACCTATGCGAGACTTCAATTCACCTTCTAGCCTAGTCTGTTGGTACTCCTCAATTACCCTCATGATAGTCAATGTCACGCGTCCTTCCTTGTGCTATGTGCTCCCTTGGTTACTTTGTTTGGTAAGGTGTGGTCATAGATATGGTAGCAGAGTCATAAATTCTTGGTGACAATCTTCCAGTGTAGTAGTATGACTGTACATATCTTGTCTTGTCATTCTTAGTTTATTGACGAGACATGCTTGCATGATTTTGTTCTCTAGTTTTTTGATCTTAGCGCCCATTAACATGCTTCTCTTCCTCAATCGTACCCAATCTTCCTTGACTTCGTGAAGTCTAAGGTTCCCTTGCCGAATGGCTTCCTGAATCCACATATGTTCACCCCCGCATAGCTGCATAATTCCTTCGTCCTAGTCTTCGCGTATAGTCCCAACTATGGGAGCTACTACATGAGGATTCCTTTCTTCTAAAATTATGGTCTCGACTATGCTCTGCAACTTTCGAGTCACCTCCGCGCTCATGTTTCTACACCTAGTCCTATAGGCCCATTGAATCGCTGGCACACACAGGTCCCAATCAGTTCATCTCGCTTGGTGAACCCTGTTTAAGACTCTGCACACCTTATTGAATGCTACCTCGTGGAATGTTTGTAGTGTGCATCACCTTTCCTACTCCTACGTCCTAGTTTAGTTTTCGATCCTGAGGTTGGGGTGTGCTTATGTGGGATGTACAACACCTGTCTGTACCCATCGAGAAAGGGGGGCACACAAGTTGTCCTGCCCTTGTTGGCCAACATTTACTAGATGTTGGGGGCTTCCAAACCATAGGTGCATCATCCTTCTACCTCCGCATCAGTCCTTAAAATTTATTTGATGAATACCCAACCATTGTGCAGGTGTTGCTCGCAATGCCCACTTTAACACACCAAACTGTTGCTATTATGGTACTACATTTTCAAATTTGCTCAAGAATTAATCCACTGCTGATAATCCTTCATATGTCACTGGCTCCCTTGCCTCTGTTTTCAGGCAACGTAGTGATCTAGTCATCATGTTGCAATTAAGTGTTGTTACTTCGTGCAGTCGATTCTACCATCACTCTATTTCCTCGTCTGAATCCGAAGTGCAGGAGATTTCACACTCCCATGAGATTCTCCCATCTACAATTAGATTTACCCCATCTTGGTCTCGTGTAGTTATCTTGTAAATACAATCAAGATCATCATCACTATTGTCATCGTGCACTGGTTCAGTGTAGCATGCTCCTTTCGCTAGGTCCAGTGGGACTACTACGCGTAGTGATTTTTTCTCGAAGATCATTTTACGCTTCTTCAAGTTGATGAATCCATTTAGATCAGTGGCATAGTCTATTCCTAGCAGTGCGAGATAGGGATTATTGTCATCGACAATCTCTATCACTTCAAAATCTACATGCATGTTCATGCCTCCAATATCAACTCTCACCCCTTGCAATCTCCCCATGGGGAAAATTTTCTCTTGGTTTGCCATTCGTAATTGAATAGGGGACCATTGTAACATGGGTCAGCCCATGCATTCCCATTTTTTCTTCAGTAATACATTCGCGTCCGAACCCAGATCTAGGATTACCTTATCCATTTCATACTCACCAATCTGTGCAATCAACCTCATTCCCTTCCAGTGCGCAATGCATGCTTCCCCAGTTTCTAGACTATGCGTGGTTCTCCTAACCCCACGGCCTTGGTGATCAGCTCTTGTAGTCCCTTAACTGCCTTGTTGTCACGCAACAATTTCATGCATGTCTCCAAAAAGGTTGTGAGCATTGAAGGACCCATTTTTGGCTCTAGTTGATCCTTACTACCTAAAGTGGAGGCCTCCGTGAAGCTCTTCTTAGCTTCCATGAATGTCTCCTTTGCATGTTCTAGGTCAAACTCGGGTTCCTTTGTAGGAGCCTTGTGGACCCACATAATTTTCTTTGGTTGTTTTCCCTTATCCTCTCCCGTGGTCTTACCACTTCTGAGCATCATGTTTACATTTAGGTCTTATTTGCACGGCTCAAACCTCATCATTTGTATATTCTGCGTCGGAGGAGGCTGGAATACCTCTATTTTGCGCATCCTTGTGATCAATGTAGGATAGTCTATTGTTTCATGATCAAACTGAGTACAATACGAACAGGATATCCTTGTCGAGTTGATACAATCATGGGCATAGTGCCTTGGAGCTTCGCAATTGTAACAAATTAATTGTCTACAACTCCTTCCTGTCCCATCCCACCTTGTCCTCAACTGCACCCCTGAAATCCAGCGCGTACCATTCCCACATCTAGGTCGACGGCTCGCATTTCTAACTGCATCCCATAATCAGGGGTCTGGTCCATCATTAGCTTATAACTATGGCAAGTGTGCTCATCATGGCCTACCAACCTGCAAAAATTACAAAACAATTGTTGGGGTGTCTGTGTATACTTCAACAACAAATGAAAATTATCTATCATGTGTTTCCCTCCTATCTGACAAATCGCATACCATAAAGCAGGTGTCGCGCTCAGCCCTACCTATGCTTTTGGTCTCAACGGTATTGGCCCTCCTCCTACCAAGTAGTTCGCGAACACTGGACAATGATCTTTGTCATGGCCTTGGCCTTTGCATTTTATGCACCATAATTCCTCATGCGCCTTTGGCCATGGTGCCCTATCCTACTTCAAACTTTGCATTTCCAAACACAAATTTTTTAGTTGCGCATGGATTTATTGGACTCCTAACCCAGGGTCTTATATCGAGGTCTCATGTAATCTCATTTCCATTTCCAGCGGAAAGTTTTTGTTGTAACAGCGCCATCCTCAAGTGTAGTGTTATAGATGCTACAAACCATATTCGATGATCGTAATATTTAGCCGCTGATCCAGATCCCAGGGGGTCTCGCCTGGGAGCATCGCAATCTCTTTAAACCCGATGAATGATTGTGTTTCTGACTTTGGCCTACTAAATTCCCTATTCAATGCAGCCTGGATCTCGGCTATCCTTGCATTCAAGTGGTCATTAGAGTGCTTGATATACCATGTTAACCCGTGATCCTGCAGTGCACTCACCAATCTAGCCTTCTTAATATTGTCATCCGTGACCCCTTGTGCTTCCTATACTATTATTACCATGAAACAGAATTGGTCCGGATATTCGTTTCCTACTCCTCTGAATACTGGTAGTTTGATCGCACTCGCCGTACTAAATTGTGGAGGCAATGGAGGTGCAGTGGGTGGAGATGTAGGTGAGGGGGGTGAAATGGGTGGCAAGCGCAAAATTCGTTGTTTTATCAAACTGACTACGTTTCTCAGAGAAACCTTCATGAGCTCATCCTCACTTTCCTGCGAGTGAAATTAAGGGACTATTTTCCAATTCTTCACTGCTTTTGTAGATCTTTCTACTCTGCATAGTCCCAAACATTAATTTATTCGCATAACCCTTTTTTCACACAATAGCATCTTAATCCAAGTATTCAAAGATTTAATGTACTTACCTCATGGTCCTTTGAGAAAACATTGTTCTGCCTCACTGTAGCTTATGGTCATGTCTACCACAAACTTAGTGATGAATCCTCCTATTATCTGGTCAAGCCAATGGTCCACAACTCGCACGATCTTATCTTCTGATGCTTCTAGTATGCACACTAATTACAGAGTCCACACTATTGGTTTGTCAAGCCTAAACCTTCCCTTGCTGTTGGTTAGCTTCGCAATCCACTCATACAGCTGAGAAGGAAAGGATGCAAAGAAAAGTTTGTGGATTTCCGTATACACGTAGCGCTCCAACCACTATTCCTTAGATACTCGCAGAGTTCTGTTTTCCTGTGTCATGAACTCATGAATCTTCTTGTCCAACCACTCTTCAATTTCATTCTTTTTTGGGTTCTAGTGGCACGACATCAGACATCCCTTGTGCAGATCATGGTCCCGGAAACAGAACCATTTTTTGGCTTAGTGGGGCCTGACCCATGTTCAGAAGTGATTTAGCCAAGAAAATCCTGGTACTACTAGCCCTTTCAACAATAGTCTATGGAGCATGGACTAAGGTATCATGCAAAGTAGTACGGGAGGGTGCTAGAACCAAGTTTCCACACCCTGGGGATGTCTGATTTGATGGAATTGGGATAGGGTCTGCCCCTTCGCACTTACTATGCTACGCACACCAGCGGGCACCCCGCGCCCTACGATACTCTCTTCGCGCAGTCCTAGTTGTAGCATGAGCCATGTTATTTACCCAAGTCTTTCTTAATTAGGCACTGTTAGTGGATTACTTGGATTATTTTCATAGATAAGCATTCATACAAGTATTTATCCAATTGCACGGAGTAAATAGACAGAGTAAAAGTAATGCATAACCACAAGATACTAATTCAACAATAGATGCACAGAGTTAACTTCTCTTTGTTAGTTTTCAATCCCAATTACGGAATTGATCCCTCCCTACGTACTTAGCTGTAGGGGTTTGCGCACTAAAATGAAGACTCTACTAGGCCTCTGCACACTCAACTGCAGAGCCTCTGACTATTGTTATGACCTAATACACTTCAGATCCAACTCTAAGCTCGAACCATGCCTTTTATATTACCTCTATCATTCCCTATCTTTACACTTAGAGCCTCGTTCTATTTATATAATCCCATGCTCCGCGGGCCATGGGTAGGCCAACACAACTTTACATTAACTTACAGTATTTTAGGGCGGACAACCCTATGACTCATCCTAGACTTCGCACTTCGCGCCTACAGTTTGTAGAGTCTTACAATATACTTGACCAAAACTTGGGCTTTGAGCCCCAAAATCATGTTGCATGGGATCCCATGCCCAACACCTCTTGCAGAGCTGTGAGAACCTCAAGTGCTTCTTGTAGAAATTCCCACTGTTGATCACCTAATAATAAAATAGACTAAAGCAAAATACTTGATCTACTCTACAACCAATTTTATAGAAGCTTAATCGAACATGAGCAACATCAATAAGAACACATGTAACTGATGAGAAGGAATCAATCACACATAACATAGAAGAATTTACCTGGGGAAAGCCTCAGCCTAAAACCCCAACTCTGTATTATCATACAAGTGGAAACATAGCTAGTATTACAAAAAAAATCAACTCAAAAGCTATCATGCTCTCTCTGCAATACCTTTGCTTCTCATAGACAGTTAAAGGCCTCTCTCAAACCTCCTGATCTACCCTCCAAGCCTCCTATTTCTTTACACAATTTTGATTGGGGTCCAGTGCAGCCACTTGTGTGAAGTGGCCTCTTCACACACTCACTAACCTCTGATCCAACTACACAGTCCTGATCGAGATATATCCTTCTCCATGGATGAGTTTCCTTTATAGGGAAAATCCATCCAACTACTATTACATTTTCCCTCCTCTAATCTCAACCGAGTCTTTGTCTAAACTGACATGCATGAGTTATTCATGAGAGATTCTTCAGTTATCTGAAGTGCAACAGTTATATCCAAGCATGCATTAACTAACTGAACTTACTTAATTTAAAAAAACTATTTGAATCAATCTAACTGGACTTGAATCAGTTAACTAAGTCAAATAATTACAACTTAAATTATAACTCATCCTTATCTCTTTAATTGAAGGATAAATTCCTCAATTAATAGAGAAATTGTTGCATGTCCTCACATAGACTTCATGTTTGATTTTTCACAACTAATTAACTCATGGTGAATTAATTAATTTATTTTCAAACAATTTTTAAGTTCAAATTCAGATTTTACTTCTTGTTTTAGTCCAAGGACTAACTAAAATAGGAATCCATCCTAAACTACTAAAAATAGCAATTCTATTTTTAGTACTTCCATTTTTCATTCCCTGTTGTTCAATCCAACACTCATACCCAAACTGCTATTTATAGTAGTTCTATTTTTAGCACTTCTATTTTTATCATTTCTTGTTGCCATTTTCAACACTCCCTCTCAACAAGAAAGGCTTCAACTTGAACCCAATCCTGTACCTTTGGAATGTTCTGCATGCAACACATTTACCAAGTGTGGTTGCTCCAACAACTCTTAAAACAAAAAAACTCCCCACTGACCTCTCTATTGGGCTAGAAACATACTCTGATGCTGAAGCTCTACCTGCTGCTGACAAGTGCTCCCTCTCTGACCTCTGATCTACTGCAACACTCTATGCATCTCATACCATTGCACACCTCTTTGTGCCATCCCACACTGGCACAACACTGTTGTGCCTCTCGCATTGTTGCAACCTGCTAGCTCTACACTGTCTTGGGACTCCTGCATTATAGCTCTCTCTGCTGCTCCATCCGCATCTATCTCTACCCAATTAGCCAAACCTTCTTACTCCTCATCGGGCAGCCCATAACAAGGTCTAATCAAAGAGGTTGGGTACCTCAATGATCCTACCCCTATTCCAGCCTTCTTCGGACTGTCACTCAACATTGCCCCACCTCCTACCTGGAGCTATGGATGCATGTGATCCCTCTATCCACTTGGCTCAAAATTTCTCCATACTGGAGGTGAATGCATGAGTGAATGCCTCCACTTAGTCTCCTCTCGGCTTCTCTAGTTGTGACTGCTCGAAAACCTCCTGAGGCTGCTTCACCAATTGTGGCTCCTCCACAATTGTCTAAGACTTCTTCTGGTGTTGCATGTTGAGCAGCAATTTACTCTCCCTCTCAACCACCAAGTATCTAACCTTTTCCCTACTCTTCAAGGCTTTGCATGCATCTTGTACATCAAGTGCATACAAGTTCTTGGCTAGCACACAATTTTGTTTCCAATTTCTTGCCATCAAAAAATTTTCTAGAAAAAAAGCTGATTTTAAATCAGCAATATCTCCCTCATTCGAACTTTGATTCGGTCGAATTTTTTTTTTTTGAATTTGGATCTTTTTCCGCAAGGAATCCAAATCTGCTATTCGATTCTAAAAATTTTGTACAAATTTTTTTAGATCTACTCTACAAACTCTCAGCCAAAAAATCAAAACTTTGAAATCTCCTCTCAGTATACTGTTCTCTCCTTTGATCACCTTTGCTCTGATACCATGTAGAAATTCCCACTGTAGATCACCTAATAATGCAATAGACTAAAGAAAAAGAATTAATCTACTTCTACAACCAATTTAGAGGAAGCTTAATCGAACATGAGAAACATCAATAAGAATGCATATAACTGATGGGAAGGAATCAATCACACATAACACAGAAAAATTTACCCAAAGAAAGCCTTAGACTAAAACCCCAACTCTTTATTATCATACAACCGGATATATAGCTAGTATTACAAAAAGAATCAACTCAAAAGCTATCCTGCTCTCTTTGCAATACCTCTGCTGCTCATAGACAATCAAAGGTCTCTCTCAAACCTCCTGATCTGCCCTCCAAACCTCCTATTTCTTTGTGTAATTTTGGTTGGGGTCCAGTGCAACCACTTGTGTGAATTGGCCTCTTCACACACTCACTAACCTCTGATCCAACTACACAGTGCTAAAGGAGATAAATCCTTCTCCATGGATGAGTTTCCTTTATAGGAAATCCATCCAATTAATAGTACACTGTCCCTCCTCTGATCTCAACTAGGTCTTTGTCTGAACTAACATGCATGAGTTATTCATGAGAGAATCTTCAGTTATCTAAAGCGCAGAAGTTATATGCAAGCATGCATTAACTAATTGAACTTACTTAATTTAAATGAACTGTTAAATCAATCTAACTGGACTTGACTCAATTAACTAAGTCAACTAATTACAACTCAAATTAGAACTCATCCTTATCTCTTTAACTGATGGATAAATTCCTCAATTAATAGAGAAATTGCTGCATGTCCTCACATAGACTTCATCTTTGATTTTTCACAACTAATTAACTCATGGTGAATTAATTAATTTATTTTCAAATAAATACAATAAACATATTAGCCATCAAAACCCATATATATATCAATACATTTTTGCATGAAAATCAAGGGAATGAATTTTTTATTAATAAATGCAATGAACCAACTAGTGATGGGACTACCACGTTCCACCCGACCATAGATTGGTTGAGCCAATTCTCTCTTCATCCAACTACCCCCGTTACATATTATAATCATGAATGTGGGACTCATAGAACACATCAAGAAACATAAATCAATGTGGATGCCACCGGAGTTCTCCACCTATACCGCAAGGAATTTCAGTGCCTCCTAGTTGCTCAAGCCTCACCATGCATCCATAGTCTGATCCAGGGATCACTAGGCCCTACACTGAGACATACTCTCTAGGATTTTCCATCCATTCCATCCCAGAATCACTAGGCCCAATGGAGAGAAAGTCCACCTCTTCGATTTATCGTATATCCTGCCATTCACCGGCAGGGATTCCTAGGCCCACTGAGGCACACAATCTAGCTTTACCTCAACCCACGGTCCAATTCAATGGTTACTAGGCTAGTGGATTCGTGCATCCTTAGTCCAATTCAGGGACCACTACCACAATGTGTTTATCAATCCGAAGATCCACCCCACTCAGCTTCAAATCCAATCCAACGAACACCTACAAAATGCATGAGAGAAACCATCTCATCAAAGCTATTGGGAAATGGCAAGGCTAGGCTGAAAATACTATCACACCTGGAAAAACCCATGCCATGGTAGAAAAAGAAACACATGCAATCCCATGCATTCCAAATCTACCAAGGAAAATACAGAAGAAATCCCATGCATGCCAAATCTAGTAAGGAAAATACACACACAATTTGATACCTACAATGAAGCCTAATGTAGTTGGTTGATCCTACCTTTCCCTACTTAACCTTTGCTTCCTCTTGCCTTCTTTGACTTTCTTTCTCCAATCCCAAAGTGCTCTAGGAAAACTTTAAGTGTCCAAGAGTATGAGAGAGAGAGAGAGAGAGGATAATGAGAGAGCTCTAAAACTAAACTGACCAAGTCTTGCCCACTGATCCTCATAAGCTTTTTATTAATAAGGCCTCTGTTTTCTTCATTTTCCATTATTTTCCTTCAATTTCCTCCTCACATGCAAAATGTGACCTTTCACCTTCCTTTTCTCCTAATTTCCATTATTTTCATAAATAAATGTGCCAAAATACCTTTTTTCCTATTCAATGCCTTAGTCATTGCCTTTGCCAATTTCCTTAGCCATAAACAACCAAATGCACACCCCCTAGGATGTCTTTCCCACCATTCAGCTTGGAATACGTGTCCCATTATTTGTGGTATTTATATATTTTTACATGGATTTTTCACTAAGACTGTTATACAACCCTTCCCCTTGTGGGAACATTGTCCTCAGTGTTCAATGATGCCTATAACCAAAAGACCATTGAAAACAAAACATATTGCCCATGGAGCTTTATAACATATCTTGTTGTAGTATTTACAATGAAATATCTACTCAAAATTAAAACATCATGACAACATGACAACATACCAGATAATGGAGCTTTATAACATAACTCATCATGGTATTTACAATAACCACATATACACATATTCACATATGCATATTTTCTCAACCAACAAATAAAATAATATGAATCCGCAACATGGGAATCTAGAGGCTCACACCTCCACCCTCAAAATAATACTAGGATCCACCTCCTTCCCAGGAAGTCCAGAATCCACTGCAAATTCAAATCTTCATCCAATGTCCAACGCTATAATGTTGTGCGACTTGTCCTCTTAGCGAACAATTACCGACTCATTTTAGTAGGGAAAACTCCCAATGTGCATCTGATTCCATCTAGAAATCTGAATGACTAAAGCAAATCCATATGTGACCTTCCCTTCTCTACTACACAGTCCCTTGGGAATTTGGTCACCACTTCCGTGTAGTCACTCACCTTCCAAGTTCTGCGGGTACCCCCATCCCGAGCAGTCCATTACTTGGTAAGGCTTCCTCGCATTAGAAGATTCAAAGACCAAGGAATATACCTGCCTCAAAACTACCATACTAGTCATAACATCCTCATGGTAATCAATTGACACTAATGGGTACGAGTGTCCCACAATAGCCCTGCTCGTAACGTGCTTTACCAACACATTGCTGCATGTTTCAATTCCTTTGCTGCTACTGCTAATTCTTGCAGTCAATTTCGACCACTCAACCAGGCATTTCCATGCTTCCTGTCACAACAAGTCAAACTAGCATATTTGACCAAATCAGCATATATAAAGATATCACATCATGTTAGCTCAAACACAACCATCATAGATCAAAATCAGAAATCACATGTAATGATCATAAACCAAAATCATATACCACAGTCATAAATCTCATGCATAATAAAATTGAATTAAAATACCGATACCTATCCTTCACCGATCCTTACTTTTCCTTTGTTCTTTTGTATAGACACCGGATCAGTTGCCACACCCAGCAAACGCCCATTGCCTTCTCCTATACCAGTTGCACATATGCATAGTGTGCATCACACACATACAACCACACCTGACACACAACACCATGAAATACATGTACCTACACCTAACGTACAACACATACACCTACCACTAGTGTACAATATAGTGCATTATCTATACCCGATGTGCAATACCACCCAATACATGTAACTACACAAATCATGACACAACAAGTACGCATGCCACAATACCATGACTACATGGTGCACATACATAATATTGCATGCCCATAACACAACATCAATGACATGCACACAATACCACATGTATACTAGTACCATATGCACAACATGTACATAGTACCACCAGTACACTGCACCACCTACACAACGTGTGCACAACATCACATGTACATGGAACCACTTGCACAACGTGTATGTAATGCCACATGTACACTACACCACTATACAATGTGTACACAATACCACATGTACACAGTACCACATGCACCACATGTACATGACACCACATGTACACGGCACCACATGCCGAGCATGTACATAACACCACATGCACATAGCGCCCCTTGTACAATATGTACACAACACCACACACATAGGACACCACTTGTACAATCATGCACACCACACCATATGTACATAGTACCAATGTACAACATGCATGCAACACCACTTGTACATAACACTGCTTATCCAACACGTACATAGCATCATCTGTACACAACACTGCATATCCAACATGTGCATAACATCATATGCACACAACACTACATATTCATCATGCACACAATACAATATGTACACAATACCACATATGCAATATTCACACAACCCTATTTGTACCATCATGTACATAACATTGCATAAATAACATGTACACATGCTATGTATACACAGCAACACAAGTTCACACATCATAGATGCAACATGTACAACATATACAACATATGAATAAAAATAGTCCCACACATCCAAAACCACATTGTCCTTACCAAGAACCTTGCTTCCAGTATCTCATCCATGCTTATCCTAGCATGTCGCATACCACATTGTTTTCACTTTGTTGATGTATCCTTCAACATCACCTGTTATAACATAGACATAGGCATATTACCAGTATATAATACCAAACCATATCCACATGATACTGACCTCATATATTTGTCGTGACTAGTCTTCCCAATTGATTCCTCATAAGACCAAGAACCTCTTCATGTCATTCTCCTGCATAAGAAATCATTCCTCCACAATAATGATCCCTGACACCATGTCAGATAGTAACATAGATACATGGATACATACATACATATATAAATGTTAGCATAAAACAATCATGATCCTGTCAAACAACAACATACATAACTACATGTATACATATATAGAATTCAACATAATCATGATCATAAAATAATTACTAGATAACATAAGGTCTAGGTAAAGAGAAATTCTTTATTTATGCACAAGCATTGAGAGAAACAGTTACCAACATAGCCAAAGCATATGACACCTTTGGTCCATTTACTTTACCTTTTTTGGTTACCTTTCTCATGACTATATTGCCACTCTCCATTTACACCAATGGACTGAACCAATCTAATATGATTGTCATAGTCTTATCTTCCCTTGCACTTACTCATGCATAGAGCTTCATCTCGATCTTATATCATAGGTTGGGTACCACACATCTCTCCCAATTTTGATCAAATTCCCTATGTCCCAACCAATTCCCAAGACTGAAAACATAAAAGGCAAGACAAGAAACAAACAAGAAGAAGACCATAAAAACCAATAACAACATGACTCTACAAACAAAGTGGTATGGCCAAACACTAGACATAAACAAAGGCACAAATCAAGCTCAACAATTCATACAAGACCAAAAATACAAGACTAACAAAAAACACCATGACTCAATCCCCATTGTTCCAAGGGAAAACTCAACCAGAGCCTTCTTCAAGATTTTATGGAAGTCTCTTCCCATGCATTCCCCTACATCATACTACCATAAACACATCATTCTCAGTGCATAAATAAAAATACACCAGTTACCTCATCTTATTGTGCCAAGCACATTTCTAAACTACCCACAAATGTAAACCATATGTTCCAAATATCAAAACAATCATATTTATCAATTTGAATTCAACTTTTACAAACAATTATGTCATAATCCATAGTCATTAGATATAATTCTACTACCATCAACTACATTCAAGTACATATCAACTGTCTCAACACATACATGTTAGTACAATCATCTTAAAACAAGATAATTTCAACACATACTCATATTAAGCAATTCATCAATCATTCAACCAATTGAAAACATACCATGTTAAATAAATCAACTATGCACCAAACACTCAAACACCAAATCGACATCATAATAAACAACCAAGCACCAATATATGACGTAAGAAAACTCATACCTTCATGTATATTAGGGGAGGTGATCTTGTCTGCACTATCAATATAGTCAGCATGATATAAATTTACAACACATCACCTCAGGCACTCATAAGATCATGATATCCATAACAATATCTAACTAACATGTTCACAACTCATACACAATTATCATTCACACATATGAAAATTAAATATAGATTAATATTACACCATCTCACAAATATGTCGGTTCATACTTGAATATCACAACCATAACCATCTACACAGGTCAAACCAGGTTAACACAATACATATAACATCAATATCTTGAAGGCAATGAACATAACCATCACTCATATGACAAATCCAAATTATAACATCAATATCTCAATGAAATGACCCTAATCATCAAGTTAATAGCATATAACAACAATAATCTATATATCATACTAATAAACAACATACAACATAATCATCATGTTATCGAGTATAAAACAATAATAAAAATGCACACAACTACATGCTACTATGATTCTTGACTATCTCACACATGTGCATATAACTACACTAATCAACCAACATCTATCATGAATGTAACCATAACATCAAAAGACATGTACATAAACCTAATTTATATAAATTTAATGCATATAAAAATCTTTAACTTACATACTTGCATGCCGACATGCAATACTTGTATGATGATCTTCACTTGCCTCGAGGTCCAATGCTACAACTTCACTTTGATTATCTTCATCTCTTTTTTTATCTCAACCAACTCATTTGCATCATAACAACCAATAGCACCATTATGACCTAAATTGCATACAATGACTTCACAAGGCATGTTTTACCTACTATACATGCATAACAACAACCATTACTCCATTATACACATTGCCACATGCAACCAACAATATGCATAAGAAATTCCAAATCAACTACACCTATGTAAAAACACATATAGCCAAACATAAGTGATCAATTCTTGTTATCAACCTACAACATTGATACATGTAATCAAAATATTCAAAAATGTAACCTAACATACAAGGATGTAAGTAGGTATCATGAAATCAACATGTAAGTGATATATAATTCATATACAATCAATCACATGTTCCAAAAATCAAGACATCATGTCTATTAGTTTGAAATTAGCATTCACTAATACTAACAACCTATAAGCATACCCCCTTACTATACATGGTCCACACTAAGGTAGAAGGAGGAAGCTACTAGAATGGCTTGACATCCAATGTCCAATTATGGAAATGGGATCTCCAAATCTCTACTAAATTTTACCACACTTGAAAAGAAATTTATTTTTATTTATCATAAATTTGTATGAGACTAAGTCAAAAACATTGCACTTATTCCACTTGTACCATAATAACTACAAACATGCCACATTTCCATTTCCTTACATGCAACCTTTCAAATTCCTAAAAGCCTACAAAAGAAAAGTTATTGCAAAAATGCCTATATGACCTGTTTAAAGGTGCATTCACGAAGGTCATCTTCCTTAGATCATAATTCCTAAAGTATTGTGAACCAATATCTGAAAAGTTTACAACATTATCAGTAGGATTTACCTTCAGCATGGAGAAATATTTTACTTCTAATATTCCACGGAAGAGAAGTTATAACAGATATGACAGAAAGGTATAAACTTTAACCTTTATTCTTCATTTTACCTATGATAGAGCCCATCCAGTCCAAGTGTTTGAACCATGCTTTGATACCACATGTAACGCCCTCCCAGGTAAATGTGTATATAAACAACATAATAGGAAAAAAAACACAATAAACATATCAACCATAAAAATCCATATGTATATATCAGTACATCTTCACATGAAAATCAAGGGAATGAATTTTTTATTAATAAATGCGATGAAACAGCTGGTGATGGGACTACCACGTTCCACCTTTACCATATATTGGTTGAGTCAAGTCTCTCTTCATCCAATCAACCCCAAGCCATATTGCAAGCATGCACTACAAGAAAAAATGTCATTGGTGAGGGTCATGCTTGTGATGGACCTTTAAGGTCCATCACCAATGTCGCATATGGTGAATGTCTTTAAAAAAGTGTTGTTGTAAGTGTATATAGTGATGGTCCTTTACAGTTTGTCACCAAAGCCATTTTCAATGACACTTTTGGTGAGGGTTGTTAGAGGCCCATCACTAATTCTTTCTTTGTGACACTTTTGGTGAGGGTTGTTAAACGCCCATCACTAATTCTCTCTTTCGTGACACTTATAGTGATGATATTTTAGGTTACTTTTGGTAACGGTCAATAAACATTCGTCATCATTTATCATTCCAATGAGTTTTTGATGACGTTTCATGCCTTTGATAAACCTTTAAGGTCCATCACCAATGTCGCATATGGTGACGGTCTTTAAAACATCGTTGTTGTAAGTGTATATAGTGATGGTTCTTTAAGGTTTGTCACCAAAGCCATTTTCAATGACACTTTTGGTGAGGGTCGTTAATTGCCCATCACTAATTCTCTCTTTAGTGACCCCTTTGGTGAGGGTAGTTAAAGGCCCATCACTAATTCTCTCTTTGGTGAAATTTCGAGTGACAATCTTTTATTGACACTCACCAATTCTCTTTTTGGTTAATTTTGGTGACGATTGGAAAATTTTCGTCATCATTGATCATTCCAATGAGTTTTTGAGGACACTATGTACCTGTTACTGTATTTTTTGTCAAAATATAATGATTTAAGACCATTGTTGTGGAGTCTTTTTCATTATGTGTCCAAGGTCATAGTGGTTATAATAGCCAGTGAATTTGTTAAGAAGTAATTAGTGTGTATCATTTCCCTCAAATCATAAGAATATAGTCTTCCTATGAGTCAACACATGATTCATCTCTATTAGGTTTATTATCTAGAAAATTTCCTTTAAATAAAATTCCACTAGTGTGTGTAGGAGCTATATTATTTAATACATAATCAGGCTCTGTCAACTCTATTAATGAGAGAGACCTAACACTCCTCAACACTCATGGCACACTTTAACATGCTTTGGAACAATACACTAACATTCCTTAGCACCTTTTATGTCTTGGAACATCCTTGTACATAGAACGTCTTTGTACCTAAAACATCTTGTCATGAGTAGGACACCAAAGCACATGTTGGCATGCCATAGCATAGCATAGCACTCCCCTATCATGTGTTGGCATTCCCTGTAGTACCTAGAATGACCTAGAACTCCTTGGGATAATATTGCATTGACAAAATTAGCACTTGGCACACATTGGCACTTGGCATTTTATTGGAACATATTATTAGTGCGCCTAGCATGCCCTTTTTGAAAAAGATAAAGTACTGACTTATTAACCCTCTTATGTGTTCATTTCCTTTCATTTTAGCTTGGTTATTCCTTTTGTTTCCTTGAAACTCCTTGACACATATTGCATACTTTGGCACCCTACACATCCTATCATGTCTTAGCATCTGGAATGCCTTGGAACTATTTGGCATATGTTAGGACACCCCTGAACTACCTAGCACTCTAGCACTTCTTGACATTCCCTGATATTCCCTAGCATGCCTTACCCATTCTTAGCATACATTGTCACTCCCTCCTTCGCATGACAACTAGCACTAATTGACACTCCCAACACACCCTCATATTCATTCACTTCCAAGCATTTTGACCTATTGCTCCTTTGTCTTGTCCTAGTACTCCCTAACACTCCTCAACATTCATTGGCACTCTCTAGCACACATTAGCACTCGTAAGTGAAGAATGAAACTTATAACCAATGTTAATAGACTTGGAATAGACAATAAATCGATGAGGCAAACGAGATAAGAGTTTTAATCAGATTGGAGAAAAATCAGAAAAAAGGGGAAAAAATCAGGAAAAAATCAATGAATACAATAAATAAAAATATAAACATACATTGAATTAAAAAAAAAAAAAACATTTTTCGTTGATATTTAGTAAAGCCATGTCCAGACAATTCATAATATCAATAGATGTCCAAAATATCACGAATTAACAAGCATCTCATATATGTTATGAGTCCAAACATGATCGAAACTACTGAGTCATGACTCCTAACTAGTGACTACATAGAACTAGAAGCAATTGCTTCTAAAGGTTTACAAACAACTGCATACTAATTAGAAAAAATTAGTAACTAAGAGTCTAAGACTCTTAAGAGTGAGAAATAGAAGCGATTCCTCCCACTCCTCCGCTTGCTTGACTCTCAATGTTCTTCAAATCATGTAAGTTTAAAAGAGGCGCCTCCTCTAATTGGACCCAATCTACTGCATTTGTAGTTTGCAAATCTATCTCTTCAAGGTCTATTGGTGAATGATCCAACCAATCATTATAATGAGACATTGAAATGTGAATTTAAGTTTGATTTTCAACTTTTAAGTTTAAACTTTAAATTCCAAATCAGATTATGAAACCTTCAAATTCAAGCTCTCACCTAGTATTTTCTTGTTGCGAAGTTGTAAATTGTAATGGAAAAATACAAGGTCATTTAAGCGTTTTTGTGTCAATCGGTTGCGCTTCTTAGAATGTATTTTCTCAAACATGCTCCAGTTGCACTTACAACCTAAAGCACTGCATGCTTGGTTTAAGATTCGAATATCAAAACTATAAATCTAGTGTATCACTAAAAAAATTTTGCCACCAAAGACCCAACAAGTTGCAAGGGTTCATGAGTAGACGTACTAAATAATAAATAGTAAAAAATTAAAAAGACAAAAAAATTAATAAAACATTTAACATACAAAATAAAGTTTAAACAAATTTAATGAACTGATAAAGCCTTCAAGCCTCAAAAGGGTACCTGGCAACACCTTAGACCTTTCTTGTATAACAATGGTATAGGAAAATAATTTAGGTGGTGCTCTGTAATCCTATAGTTGAGAAAAGACATGACTTTGAAATATTGGATCAGGGAAGCACCTTTCCATGCATGTCATAAGTCCTCTGTGAATTAAATTTTCTCTTGTCATAAAAATACTATGGGTTTAAGAAGTACCTAGCAGCATGTAAGGGGGAATGCAATTTCCTATCCCAATGTGCATAAACAATGTCCCAAATAGGCATATTCTTTGCCTCCTCATACCCATACCTTCTTTTGATAGCCTCCTTTGCAAGATCCATCGCCTCATAAATGTATCCCATAGCGAGTTTGTCACCATCAATCATCTTGAAAGTTCAAGCTTTCAAATTTAAATTAATATGAAACATTGAAAATAAAAATAAGCTTGAAATAAAATTTAAAACATGAAAACGTTAGAAGACTTGAACTACCTGAGAACTATAACAAGGGACTCCATCACAACAATAATATCTTCAACATCTTTCCAGAAACTATCATTAAACACAAGTGCAACAACTTCAATGCCCTAAAGGGTCTTGGAATATTTATATGCCATCCACTCAGGTCCCAAGGACATCCTCTTTAGATCTATCTTTCACTCAACCACAAATTGCAAAGATATGAAATTTTTTGCAAATCTAGTCACTGCAGGTCGAACAATTTCTTTACCTTCAGTGTATTTTCTCACGGTTTTTAGGACAATAATGTGGTTGTATAGGTATTTGGTTATGGACTTTTCCTTCTCCACAACCTCATGTAACCAATGAAGCTTACAAATGTCCTCAAGCATTAAATCTATACAACGGGCAACATAATAGGTCCAAAAAATAATGGGGTGCCTAATCTCAAAAAGTCTCTCAGCGTCCATATAATTAGATGCATTGTCAATGACAATTTGTACAACATTTTATTCTCCCGCTTCTTTAATGACTTACTCCATCATTTCACATATAAGTTGTGCATTCTTAACCTTGTCTGAGGCATCCACTGATTTGAGAAACATTCTACGTACTCGACAAGATACAAGAATATTTATTAAAGTTCTATTCCTTTGATCTATCCATCCATGACCTCATGATCATGCACCATGTTTCTACCCATGATGAATGAAACTCAGATAGCACAAGCATGGAATTTTCAACACTTTCTAATAGAAAATTTGTCCTAATTCTCTCTAATGAAGGAGCTTTGAACCCTGGACCTGCAATAGTAACTGCATCAATCATAGCTTGCTAATAAGGACATATGGCGCAGTGGAAAGGTATGTCAGAGCAATATCAAAAGTTAGCAATGGTCTTCCTTGCCTAACTATGGATATATTTTTTCCAACTAGTGGTATCCAAGGTAGGTTGGGAATTGGGTTTTGTATGGGGAGAAATAAAGGTGTTTATGTCTCCACCTCCAATGTTGAATGCAGGAGGATTCATTTGGCCTTGAGATTGACTTGGACTTGGAGGCATGTGTGCGAAACTTGGGAAATTCATTCAGGATTCAACAGAGGGAGATGAAAATGGGGTAGTGGAAGCAATATTGTCAACACCAGGAGTTCTTGTTTCTTTTTTTTGCTTTTCTTTCTTTGCATTATGCTGACTCAACAAATATGTTATCACTATAAAAGTTTTAACAATTATGGACAACCTGCATTGTTCTAAAGTTTTTATTTAAACATGGTCAAGTCATTTCTAATATCTTTAGAAGTCTAAAACATAGAGTGGAGTCTTTCCCCGTTATCAAATAAGGTCAACAATCTTGTTTTACCTATCATTGATCCCACATTGATTCAAAGGTGTCATGTGTTAAGGCTGTTTTAAAATTGACATGCGCTATGAAATCACCTAGGAGTTTTCGTAGCGCAAAACTTAGAAAATACACTATGTGCACTACGAAATTAAGGATTAGTAGTTAGGATTTTTTGTAGCATAAAACCCAGAATTTGCACAAAATGTGCCACGAAATCACTAAAGCAACCTTTTTTAGCAGAAAATATGTTTTACGTAGTCAACCTGTAGGAGGTCTATTTATCAACTGAAAGCCTATTTTGGAAAAATGAAAGAGGTTTTTATTCCTAACATACTAATATAAAAAAACCTCTTTCAGTTTCTTCAAATACATTATAATCTAGGAGAAGTTGATGACTCAAATTGCACTACGAAACTGTTGTAGGAGTAGTTTTTTAGAAATCACAATTTCCAGTTTACACCTGATATTCAAAGATAGTTTCTGGGCATTAGGAAAGGTATGACAAAAACAAAAAGAGGTTTTTGTTCAGCACAAGGTGGTATACAAAATCCTCCTTCATTTTTTCAAAACACATTTTTTATGAGGAGAACAAAGCTCTGTACCAACACCCATTTTTCAGCCAGAAGAGAGCAGGGGACAGTTTCCTAGTTTTTAAGGCAGATGAAGGAGAAGCTATTGGAGGCTAGCTGGGGGGTTATCGACATCACCAAGTTTGAATTTAAGAAGGAGATGTTGTCAAAAATAAAATTTATTCCACAGTCAAGGTTGTTTCGAGCATAATAAGGAGTTACACTCCTAGTTGTATTAGGATTCTAGGACTGTCAGTTAACAGCTAGTTGTAATTAATAGTTTGTTTTAGGTATGAGTAGGTGTTAGGTCAAGAAAATTCAAATCATCTCGATGAAGGATCATGGAATCCTTATTTTAAAAGCTATATATGAAGCAAGAGATGAAATTATAAAGGGTTGGAAATTTTCAGAGGAAACACTCATATTGTGTCATTGTAGAAGATTATGTTTTTTATGCATACAGACTTTGTCTTTACTTCTCAGGATTCAGAAAGAGTTCGATGGTGGCTTGTTTTATGTTTGTCCTCATTTCCTTATTTGCAGTAGTATGAATGTATGATACTTAGAACTCATTGGCAATGCTCTAACTTCCTTCATGCATTTGTAGACTGTGTTTCCTACATGTTTCTATGTGTTAACTAATACACTGAACTTTTGATTGCCTGACTTCCATGTTCAGCTAATATTGTTTTCATACTAAGAATTTTCTGACTCCATAAGCCTAATGGATTTTTATTGACTGTGTTTCAACCATTTACACTCCTTCATTTGTTTCAGAGAGTTATCCATCTAATCCATTATCGAAATCTTTAACCTAGTGAGAGAGCCCTCTCACGTTGAGGAGGCTAAGCGTCAGCAAAAAGTTGGTTTGAAACAATTACTCAATGTCTACTTGATCAAAAACTTGTCAAGGTTAGGTTTTGTGATAACATTTTGGTGCATCTACCGGGAATCTGAAAATTATTCAGTCCTGAAATCAAGAAGATGAACTTCTGAAGGTAGCAGGAGCTCAGAACGTTTTCGAGGTTGCATCTACCTTGGCGAGTCCACGCATTGAGTAACAAATTGGAAGGTGACTCCACTGTTAGAAGATCAGTAGCTTGATGAAGCTGGAAGATGAGTTCCATTGCAAGAATGAATTCTAGGTATGCCCCTATGAATCTGCCTCACATCCCTGGTTTTCCAAATGCTATGCCAAAGGTTGATTGGTTAGATGATCTTCCAGTATTCAAAGATGAAAAGAAATACAATGCTGCTCTTCATTTGGTTAGGTTCCATATGCATGTACGCAGTCTCAAGGTTCATTTCCCTAAAGATTGTCTCATGAAGATGTTTATGACCACTTTAGAAGGAAAAGCATGGTCTTGGTATAAAAGCTTGGAGAATTGTTCATTATATTCTCTTGCTGATTTCCATGATGTATTCTATGACATGTATAAAGAGTCTCATCCCTCCTTATTGCTCGTCAAAGATTGATGTAAACATCCTGTGAGTTTTATTCAATATTTAAAGGATTGTTATGATGATGATGAATTCATGGATGAAGAAACTTTAGATGCTCTTCATAACAATACATTTCAAGACCAAGAAGAGAGGATAACATCCCATGAAATGCAACATAAAAATCAGAAGGGGTTTACTTATGAAAATAATATTACATCCTCCAATATTGATGTAGAGATGCAGCATACCTGTCAATCTTCGAATCATAATGAAGATGAAAATAATTGCGAAAACAAATAATATCTACTTGAAGATAGATTTTATAACCCTCATGTAGAGGAAAATTTTATTTTTTATGTCATACTTTGTAGTAGATTACATCAATGAATGATCTTAATAATGAGGAAAATTACATTGTTTGTGGGAATCATTCAGAAAAGCAGTTGGATAGCATATCAAAGAAATCGTGTGTGGTTGAGAATCAGTTGTCTAAAGATGTAGAATGTTATGATGATCATCAAAATAACCATGTCCTCTTTGACCCTATAAATGAATACATGGAAAAGCTTCGCACACGAGTATTTCATTCTCATTTGCATTATGAAGATCAGGTACATTATAAGTTGATTTGGGCATCTCACTATGATGGTTATTTTGAGGTCGAATGTAGTCAAGAGCCTCAAATATCAAAAATACAATTGATTGGCGTTGTTGGAAATGCCATGTTTCCTGACCTAAAGTGGAAATTGCAACTGATAGGGTAGGTAGGAATGTGCAAATAAGCTCAGGGTAGGTTGACTGAGCAATTTTTTTAGTAGGTGGAGGTTGAGTCCCTCTTGCAGAATCATTAAATCTTTGGGAGCAGATTGGGTAGCATTTCAAAATTTTATTCTAAAGGATGGATAGTAGCACTAGAACTGCAGGTTCTTAGTGTACCATAAGGGAACTCTATCCCATGTGGAGTCACTGTTATCACTATGAAATTTTTAACAATTTTGGATAGCACACATGGTTCCAAAGTTTTTATGTTAAACATGGGCAAGTCATTTTTAATGTTTTTAGAAGTCTAATACATAGAGTGGAGTCTTGTTCCCATTATAAAATAAGGTCAACAATCTTGTTTTACCTATCATTGATCCCACATTGATTCAAAGGTGTCATGTGTTAAGGTTGTTTCAAAATTGACATGCGTTACGAAATCACCTAGGATTTTTTGTAGTGCAAAACTCAAAAAATACACTATGTGCACTAAAAAATTAGGGATTCATAGTTAGGAATTTTGGTAGCGCAAAACCAAAAATTTGCACTGGATGCGCTACAAAATCACTGAAGCAGCCTCTTTCAACAGAAAAATGCTTTTAATTAGTCAACTTCCAAGAGGTCTCTTGAGAAACTAAAAGCATATTTTGGAAAAGTGAAATAGGTTTTTATTCCTAGCATACTGAGCTAAGAAAAACCTATTTTTGTTTCTTCAAATTCATTATGGGATTGGAGGAGTTGATGACTTAAAATGCACTACGAAGCTATTGTAGGAGCAATTTTTAGAAATCACAATTTCTAGTTTACACTTGATATTCAAAGACAGTTTCTGGGTAGTAGAAAAGGTATTGCAAAAACCAAGAAGGGTTTTTGTTTAGCACAGAGTGGTGCACAAAAGCCTCTTTCAATTTTTGAAAACACATTTTTGATGAGGAGAAAAAAGATCTATCCTGACACCCATATTTCAGCGAGAACAGAGCAGGGGACAGTTTCCTAGTTTTCAAGGCAGATGAAGGAGAAGCTATTGGAGGCCCATTGGGGGGTTATGGACATCATGAAGTCCAAATTTAAGAAGGATCAACTGTCAAAAACTGAATTTATTCCACATTCAAGGTTGTTTCCAGCATAATAAGGAGTTACATTCCTAGTTGTATTAGGATTCTAGGACTGTTAGTTAACATCGAGTTGTAATTAATAGTTTGTTTTAGGTATGAGTAGGTGTCAGGTCAAGAAAATGTGAATTCTCTTGATGAAATTAGAGTGTGGAGTTAACACCTACTCATAATGAAGGATCAAGAGATGAAATTAGAAAGCATTGGAAATTTTCAGAGGAAACACTCATATTGTGTCATTTTAGAAGATTACGTTTTCTATGAATACAAACTTTGGCTTTACTTCTCAGGATTTAGAAAGAGTTCAATGGTGGATTTTTTTATGTTTTTCCTCATTTTCTTATTTTCAGTAGTATGAATGTATGATACTTAGAACTCATTGGCAATGCTCTAACTTCCTTCATGCATCTGTAGACTGTGTTTCCTACATGTTTCTAGGTGTTAACTGATATATTGAACTTTTGATGCCCTGACTTCCATGTTCAGCTAATATTGTTGTCATACTAAGAATTTTATGACTCCATAAGCCCAATGGATGTTTATTGACTATGTTTCAACCATTTACACTCCTTGATTTGTTTCATAGAGTTAGCCATCTAATCCATTATTGAAATATTTGGCCTAATGAGAGAGCACTCTCACCTTGAGGAGGCTAAGCCTCAGCAAAAAGTTGGTTTGAAACAGTTACTCAAGGTCTCCCTGATCAACACCTTGTCAGGGTTAGGTTTTGTGATAACAATATCAATGGCCAAGGTTGCTTGGTATTTGACATTTTCGTCAAAATTTTTGGAGAGACCTATATCATGGTTGGGTATTTATGCAAGGTGGTACTTGAATCTATAAATTCCTCCACTACATTTCACTTTGAAAAAATTGGCTCCTGTAAAATACAATAAAAAATTAAAATTAAAAATTCCATATATAACTTCGCAAAAAAGAGGGTTGGTTTTAAAGGATATGAGGTTTTGTTAAGGATCAAAGAGGAGTCTGTCGAGCAACACGAGCACATTCCAACCTAATATATCATTATGACCTTCAAACACAATAAGGTATATGAGGAAATGCTACCTAAAGGAAATATTATCAACATATATTGCATTGTAATCTTGAATTTGAAAGTTCGTTTAGCATAAGGCAACTTAACCAATACATCAATAACAAATTCTAGAAGAACAAAAATACCCAAAGTTGTGAATGCATGGTTAAAGCCTTTGAAGTCAGCAAGGCATTAACCTAGGAAGGAATGCTTGATGACTTGGTCAATGGTTGTTATGAAACCATTTCTTAGTGCATTTTTAAAATCTATTTAAGCCCCATTTATAGAGTTGAAAAGCAATATGCCAAAAATTCAATTGTTGAACATTGAAAATTGAAACTTTCCATTGAAAACAACATTGAAACTTCAATATGGTAATATAAATATTATTTAAGCCAAGTGCCAATGTACCTCAATTTTTGAATAGTGAAGTGGCTAAGCCTAAAGATAACACACGCTGAAGGTGACGTGCGATTTCCCAAGGGTCGATATGGAGTATGGATAGAGCACACATTGGCGATAGCTTGATATGGAGTCTGGACTTAGGCTAACCTTGGTAGTTCCCTGATATTGAGTTTGAATTGTGTAATAGTTAGTAGTGATTGATTACTGAAGGTCTCAATATATGAGTTTTGGGACTCATAAACGAGAAATAAATCTTGGAATTACTGATGTTTAGCTTTTAGTAATGTGGCATACCTAAACTTGAAAAACTCGTGCTCCTCGAGTCAACGCTGAAAATCGAATAAATTGGAATCAATCACAGGAATTTGTTTTAATCGAATTGTTTAGAGAGTGAGAAGATTCTGACTTGTGATTAATTGTGATCGATCAGCGAGTCCTGTTTCACTTCTTGTAACTAAAATTTGAACTGAAGATAGGAGATCTTACAATTGAAACTAATTGTGAATTCTCTAAACTAAAATTGGCCCATAGACATCGTTTCCATTTGCGGTTGGGTGTGTCAATGGAGGAGATTCATTTTAAATCAAGTTCACGGAGAAAATATTTTATGGAAGATATTTCTTTTATGTCGAGGAAGACATATTAATATATTTTTTTAAATTTGAATAAAAATAGTATCTACTTTGTATCTCCCATATCTCATTATTTTTATCTCCTGTAATTCATATAGAAAGTTGGGTAATAGTGGACATGTATCATCAAGCTCCACTCCTTTTAATCCAAATTTCTACATGCAAACCTTTATGTCACTTGTGTCACAAAGGCTTCACTATAGAGTGTGGAGTTAACACCTACCTCTGCATGACAAAAGCTACCCATACCTTTTGACTTGGTTTTTTCACCTTTTGTCCATTATTTGTTTGGATTCTGGGACAAAAAGCCCCACATACATATTTTGCATATCGCTATGTGAGTGTAAATTTCACATTTTCTTTGCTTCAACCAATATCAAAAGCATTTGTGAGCTTCTTTCAAGGCATTAATACATGCTTCAATCATGAAAATTACAAAAGTTTCTAAAGCAAAAAATAACCATGGATTTATCCTTTTCCATTTCAAATATGTTAGGATTGTATTGAGAGCCTTATAGAAATAATTATTAACTGGCCCTCTACTTTTCCCTTTTCTTTAATATAAACTGCATCTCTTATTACATTTCTAATTAAGAGATTTACATTAAATATTGGATCAAAGGGCCAAGGACATTTCATAAATGCTTCCTTTTCCAGTAGAAGAATAAATGGTCAACATGTTAGCTTGGCTCCAATTTCTTGGGAATTAATAATTGGTTTGAAAAGTGACTACTCTTGTTTGAATCTAGAACTATGTTTAGGTTTTGAAAATGGATTTTCCTCCAAATTTATCTTGGAAAGCTCCTTATTAGAGGCTTCTCTATATCTCCTCCACTAGAATTAATGGCTTTTATGTTGAAAGGTATAACAGAGTTCCCTTATGAAAAGCTTGATCATCGCATTGTCACCAAGAGCTCTTTCGTTTCCCCAATTGGACCCAAAACAACATTGAGTACTTAATTATGCTCCAACCTAAGAAATTTTGATTGACACTGCAACTCAAGTGATATTAAATTTAATGTGTGCTAATATGATTCATCATTCTTTCCTTGAATAAGTATATTGTTTTTGAATTTTCCATTTGTTCTTGTAGTATGTGGTACTGACCTTGTTTCACCTGAATGGGTTTTATTCTTGGACTATGCCAATGCTAGTAAGATTTAGGACTTTTGTAGTGTTTGTACCCCATGATCAATTTTGCAAGATGTATGTCCAATGTGGAAAGAAATAGGCATTTAGTTATTACCTCCTAAACTAAAGAATTGTTTCTTTTCTTAGGTGTCATGTAACATCCTCTACAAATTGAGGATGAATGGGACATAATATCCTATCCATCCCCATAGACTATAGTCCTCCATAAAGGGGAAAAAACCCCAAAATATCCATTGTTGGGAAATTTTTCAGGAAATTGGGCTTGAAAAACCTGAATTTAGGGTTTGGAGTAAGGTTTACTCAATGACTTAAGAATATGAAACCCCTCTCGAAAATCTATAAATAATGAAGGATTGAATCATTTTGGATCACCAAGTGTGGATTAATTCACTTGTTCTTGAGAATTAGGTATGATAGTTTTTGACCCCTTCTATCCCTTGTCAATTTGGATGGTGAAATATTCTACCCTAGTTGACATTCCCTTATTATCTCATTGTTTGAGCACAAGGATCTCTGGCTAGTTAATGAATTATGTTGGATATTTGTCTCTTATCTTTTTCTGGGCACAAGATTTTTGTTAAAGGTGAATGAATTTGGAGGATAGTGCATGATAGCTTAGTTATGTTTGGCATGCACCTCTCTTGAAGGAAGCAACAAAGTTTATGAGTCCTTAATATCTTTTTCTGGGCAAAGCACTTACCTTAGGTAGTGGATTCATTTCTGGCACCTGGAGTAGTGAAACTCTTTGCTTCATTTAGTTTTTGCATGCAGATTTAAAAGGAGAACTTCCCTAGTTATTAATTCTCAGCCTTAGCTAAGGAAGCATTTTTTCGTATTTCATATCATATTCACTAGTGGAAGACTTTAATTGTCTTGTCTATCGATGCATGGAAGGTGCATTAGGATTAGGAGTTAAGAAAGTTGAGACATTTTTGTACATGTTTCCAGATTCATTGTACCTTCCAGACTAAAGGAAAAGTGAATAGTAGTGTTTGAAATTTTTAGTTATTTCTTGTTTCAAAAAGTAATAAATAGTGATGTGATTTGAGTTTCAAATCTGTGTACTTGTTGTTACTTTCTTTAGTGGCATGTCCTTCCCTGTTCAAAACAAGGTGTTTTTCTACAGTATCTAGCCTCCAAAGCTTCTTCAATGCAAAATAAATATCAAATCATGCCCTCACACTCCAAATCATGTAAGGCATCACCCTAGAGAAGTTCCAAAGTAGACCAATGAGCACTAACAGGCCAAATCCAACCCATGTCACTATACAAGCATTGACATCACTGCTACAAAAATTATTCTAAAGTGTTGCATCCTACACCAATTCCTATGATGGATGCCCAAATGGGTTCTAGAATGAGGCTCAACCTTCATTACCACATTTAAGACTTTTCAAAGGGATCGATCCCTTTAAACCATACCAATTTTTACACTTTCACAATTTGGCCATGTTCCTATCAATTTATATTTTGTATTGAAAAGTCAGTCCTATTTTACATGTTTATTAAATTTAGGAAGAATTATAGGTCAACTCCAACAAAATGTGAACAAATTTTTGGGTTAGGTTGGCATTTCTACAAATATTATCACACATGTATATAAAATCACACATTTTCCTTTTTAGGTCTTGATTGGTTGAACAAAAAGGTTAGCTGCATGTGTAATTTTATCCCATACCTCCAGATCAAGACTCATAGATAACAATATTCTTAATTCTTCATATGTGTGCATAGTAAGGTCCCTTTTGGTTGCTATTTTTGATGGAGAAACCTTTGACAATACATATTTTACCACAAAGATGTTGTTATTGGATAGAAATCTCCAGAGGAGTCTTACACCATACATATAAATGGTTATTGTATATCACAATAATAAGGATTAAGATATGAAGATGTGTAGACCCTAAAGTATGTGCATTCAATCCATTGCTTTTTATTTCATGGAAGATTTCATTTTGCATAGTAGATGTGTTGTGACACTTGAGTGTGTTCACAGAAAAAATTCTAAGGCCAAACATAGATTCTCATGTGTCGTGGAGATTCAACATATGCCTTGTTCACCTAAGAACTACTTGTAACTCATCTTAGGGTACTCATGTACAATCTCACTCATCCCACTTAACAACTTACCAAGACAAGGCTCATTAGATCCAACCTTGGTCTAAAACAATTAAGCAACACAATTTACATCTTGACATGGCACAACACCTGCCATGTCTTAGAATGCCTTGGCACTATGTGGCATGTGTTAACATCCCCTACATTCCTTGGCATGTTTTGACACTTCCTATCACACCGTGGCAATTCCTGACATGCCTTGGTAGTTTAGCATACCTTGGCATTGCCTAGAATATAACCTTGTCACTCCCTCCTTAACACACTTAGAACTCATTGAAACTCCCTCTCACACAGTCTTATTCATTAATTTCCATGCATTTTGAACTAGTGTTTCCTTATGTTTCCTTGACACCCACTAACACTCCCTAGCTCACCCTAGCACCTGACAAATCTTGGCCTACCGCCTTAACAATCTAGCATTGCTTGGCACTACATAGTATACCTTGTCACTCTTTCCTTAGCACACCTAGACATCGCTGACACTCATGGTCACAAACTCTTATTCATTCATTTCCATGCATTTTTACCTAGCTCTCCCTTGTGTTTGCCTAGCACTCTTTATCACTCCTTGACACGTGTTGTTACACCCTAGCACCTATGACATCTTGGTATGTCACCCTAGCCTCTAGCATGCCTTAACACTCCCTAGCATACCTTGCCAACTTTTATTTAACACACCTAGAACTCACTGAAATTTCTAATCAAAAACTCTTATTTGTTCATTTTCATTCATTTTGACATAGTTCTCCCTTTTGTTTCCCTGGCACTCCCAGCTAACACTTCCTTACACGCGTTGGCACATCTTGGCTGCATGTCGCCCTAGAACTCTAGCTTTCCTTAACATTTCTAAGCATGACTTGTAACTCCTCCTTCACACACTTGGAACTCACTAACAATCCATGCCACACACTCTTGTTCCTTCATTTCCATGCATTATGACCTAGTGCTCCCTTGTGTTTCCCTAACACTGCTTGGCACACATTAGCACACCTTGGCACTTGTCACATCTTAGTAGGATTTCCTAACACTCTATCATTTATTGGCACTTCTTATCATATGTTGTCACTCCCTCCTAAGCACACCTATAACTTGTTAATAGTCCTTATAACACACACATTCATTCATTTACATGTAATTGAAACGAGTCCCCCTTTGTGTTTCCTCGACAACCCCTAGCATGTGTTGGTGCCACTTCCTATAAACTAACACACATTGGCATGCCTTAGCACTTGGAATGTCTTTGCCTAACATTCCTTGTAAATTTATAACATATGTTAGCACTTCTTGAAATTCCCTACACACCTTGGCACTCCCTAGTTTTCATGCCCTCATAGATAACCTTACCTTTTTTGTTTCTGAGGAACCCAACCAAGTCATTGATAAAATAGTGTTGTGCCTAGACCAAAGTTTCCCTTTGTATCAAACTTCCTTTTCCATCCTCTTATCATAAGTGTAGGCTTTCCTCATACAAGTTGTAATATAAAATTCTCCTAACAAACTTCGTCCATGGGACACCTAGAATTCATTGAAAATCCTTGGCATAATCTCTTATTCATTCATTTCCATGCACTTTGACCTAGTTCTTGATCCAAGTGGATGTTGGTGGCCACCCACCTATCCCATTTGGACCCCCACAAATTTCTCTTTTAGTCTATTTCAGTTTCCTAAATTGTAGCACAATTTACTATTTTTAGCAGTTTTTCGGGTCCTGAACTTCCGGAACCATTTTGAGGCCCTAAACGACATTTTTTGGGAAATCTGGGGGCAACATGGGTCCATGTTTTGATGTTTCCCTTCCCAAATTGGTAGTGCTCAAATAGATCTTTCTAACAAGCTATTGTACGCATCAAATGGAGATCATATGCCAAAGTTATGCCCTGGGAAGTTGATGTACCAATTTACCCAAGCAGGGCCCACAATTTGGTGTTTCATCTTCTAGGGTTAGGTTTTGGAATGTTAAGGGTTTTCCATTTCTTCTCAATAATAAATAGGCCTTAGAGCCTCATTGTAACATAGTTCAGAGGCATGTAGCCACTACATCTCCTCTCAGAGATAAGCTACAACCGCCCTAGCTGGTTTATTTCCATTATTGTTTGTAAGCATATTTCAGTATTTTACATTAATGAAATGAAGTATTATTTCCACTGAATATCTATGTTTATGGTTATCTCTGTAATTTTTTGAGTTCCTATTTAAGTCTGGATCTGTGGCATGAAAGCGGTTTTCTTTTTTCTCTGTTTTTCTTTGCATGTCCCCAACGAGGTCGGGATATAAGGAGTTAGGGCTTGAACTGGTCGAACC
>APFE031619567.1:280443-304950 GCA_000404065.3 Pinus taeda | reverse complement strand
CCACCCTCCATATTTGTCACTATCTCTCTACCCCTCTTCCCTTCACTTTGCTTGCTATCATCACTTGGATCCTTAGTTAAGATAGATCTATGTTGGTTCTTACTAATATTTGTATTATATAAATTTCACATTTTTAAATACAGAAGTATTCACATTTTTAATTTTATTAAAGCCTTAATTTAATTTATATGGGAATAATTTTAGTAGTCATGAGGATAGAGGGTTTATATATATCTCAAAACTAATTACAACCCTTTTCCTATTAGCTTCAAATAAAAAATGTCATAAAATTAAATTAAATTAAAATATTTTTTTTGTGAAATAAGTTATGGTTTTTGGGCATGTGGTATTGATAAGGCATGATATTGGCCCATGGTATTGTAACAAAGCCTATTTACAAGTTAATAATATCCATGGTAAAGTGGGGGTGAATATTGATGGTTAAGAATCTTGTCATATTGTTATAAGAGATTTAGATTCTGAAATAAGATATGATATTTTAGCACGTATTATTGATAAGGCATAGTATTGGCCCATGGTATTATAACAAAACCAAATTTTTACAAGTTAATAATATCCACTGTAAAGTGGGGGCTCAATATCCATGGTTAAGAATCTTGTCATATTGTTATAAAATATTTTGGTTGTGAAATAAGTTATGGTTTTTGGGCTTGAGGTATTGATAAGCCATGATATTGGCTCATGGTATTGTAACAAAACCTATTCACAAGTTAATAACAAAATCATATACAACAAATTGAATTTTAGTATTTTTAGTATTAATTGAGCCAACAGTTAGATTTTTTCACTCATCCCGATACTTCTGACTTTTATTATTATTATTACTATTATTCTTTAACTAAGCCCATATATAGAATTGTTTACATACTTACATTACACCTACACATCTACTTTATACTCTATAAATATTGTATTTATTGTTTTCTACGGAGGGAAATTTTAACATTTTTGAAAACATTCAGCCTGAATTTTGATGTAACAAATCCCTCCTAATTCCAATCTTCATTTACTTTCTAACAAAAGTAGTATATTTTCACTTTTCATAGGGCAGAGGGAAAACTAGTAGATATTTTCACTTTTCACAGGAGGAAGGGAAAACGAAATTGAAGAGAGTTGTGAATTAAATTTTCACTTTTCATAAAGCGGAGGGAGGGAAAACTAGTAGCATATTTTCACTTTTCATAGGGCGGGAGGGAAACAAGTTTGAAGAGAGCTGTGAATTAAGTTTTTACTAGTAGCAGATTCATATTGAACCCCACCATTAGATCTTCAATCCATTAATGGCACCCAGACGTGTTTCATTTCTAACCTCGCTACATTTACACCCAAATTTCAGTCTTCTTCCACACAGGGAGGAGTACACACACCTGAGATCTATGGTTCAAAATTCACTATTTTTTTCATCCTTGCTTTTAAGGTTACGAGTAGCATATTTTCTCTTTTCACAAGGCGGTAGGCGAGAGGGAAAACGAGATTGAAGAGAGTTGTGAATTAAGTTTTTACTAGTAGTAGACTAATATCGAACCCCACCATTGGATATTTTTTCCATTAATGGCACCTAGGTATGTTTGATTTCTAACCTCACTACATTTCCACCCTATTTTTATTCTTCTTCCACACAAGGAGGAGTGGTTCAAAATTCACTATTTTTTTCATCCTTTCTTTTAAGTTTAAGACTAGCATATTTTTACTTTTCATAGGGAGGGACGGAAGAAGATTGTTGTGAATTAAGGTTTTACCAGTAGTAGAGTGATATCGAACCCCACCATTGGATCTTCAATCCATTAATGGCGCCCATGTATGTTTCATTTCTAACCTCGATGCATTTCCACCCCACTTTTAGTCTTCTCCCACACAGGGAGAAGTACACACACCTTAGAGCCACCACCATTGGATCTTCAATCCACTGATGACCCCCAAGTATGTTTCATTTGTAACCTCGATGCATTAACACCCCACTTTTAGTCTTCTCCAACATGGGGAGGAGTACACACACCTCAGATCTCTAGTTCAAAATTCACTACTTTTTCATCCTTGCTTTTAAGTTTACTAGTAGCATATTTTCACTTTTCACAGGGCAAGAGGGAAAACGAGATTGAAGAGAGTTGTGAGTTAAGGTTTTACCTCTTCAATCCATTAATGGCACCCAAGTATGTTTCATTTATAACCTCATTGCATTTCCACCCCACTTTTAGTCTTCTTACACACAAGGAGGACTCATTCAAAATTCACTATCTTTTTCATCATTTCTTTTAAGTTTAAGAGTAGCATATTTTCACTTTTCACTGGGCATGAGGGAAAATGAGGGAAAATAGGTAAAAGCATATATATTTTTCCTTCTTTTATGGTTTGTCTCTATAGAGTTGATTTTATTGGGTGTACACTGTATGCATCTCAAAATTTCTCTTTAGGAAATCCTATTTTTATTCTTTCCAAGAAAAACTCTCTAGGGAATCCCAATGGATGTTTCTGCATATTCATGGATGGCATCCTTGGTAAACCCATTGGCATTGACTAGTACACCTCACGCAAGGGATTTCAAATAGGAACCTGCCAGCACAGAACTAGCCAAATACCTAGTAACATTAATGACATTTGGTTGGGCTAACCCCTTGGGCTCAATAAATCATAATCAACTACACTATTTTCCATATTAACATATTGATCCTATTTAACATTTTTTTAGAGTAACCATAACAATCCAAGACTATTCCTATTTTTATTTTGGTTTTTAATTCTTTCTTTGGTGTGGTAATAACTTTATATGACTATATAGATGTTTATTTTTGTCAGAGTATATGTTGAAAAGTAGATGCTCTCTTACATTCTACCTTGTTTGTTATGTATTGATGGAGTTTACTTTCATTAGCTGTGACCAAAGAACTGTGTCAGGCATGTATGCAAGGATTCTTGTATCACTATTTATAAACTGAACATTGTCCTTAAAAAGCAAAGTAGATCCTTAATTCTACATCTTTGTATTTTAGGGAACTACCAATCCTAATAGATGAGGTGAAATTTATATTTTTCTAGAATCGAAATTTCAGGTTTTGTGAATTCAATCATATATGGTCCTGGAAAAGCGAAGCAGAATTTAATTATTCCCAAATCTTAAGTTTTGTGAATTCACACATATTTGGTTCTAGAATATTTTGAGCAAATGGGAAGAATTTCTTTTAGTTTCATTCAAATTTTCCAAAAATAATACTAAATTTATCCATGACTAAAATTATCCCTAAAATGGCTTTGGGATTGAAAATTTTGTAAATAATTTTAGGGAAACAACCTGAAATATTTTTCCAGATTAGAGTTTTATAACACTAGGTACTAAAACAGTCTTCTATTTTCTGCTACAAATGTCTAATAGAGTCTTCCCATAAACTTATTAGAAAATTAGGTAGATGCACTGGACGGACTAAATAATTTTTAATGAATAATCACTTAACATAAATGACATATTAGGTTGCATAAATATATAACTTACAAGTATGAAATGAAGAAGAAATATCATCGATATTGACATATTCTTAATTGAGTTGAATGAGGCCAAGAATATCTTTGACTACATGGTGTTGAAAATGGCTTAATTCTATTCTGGTTGGATAGATTTAGAACTAAAAATCAACAGTTTTCTTGCTTGCATAACTTGGGAAGATTTTTGTATCTCAAGTCTCAACCTTATTGAATAGTATGATTTATGCCTTGCAATGTTGAGATATGTTGTCGTACCACTTGCTAGTAACCCAAAAACTTTGGATGAAAATTTAGTTGTGAATTTTACTTGCAAAAGATATAAGTGAAAATATAGATTAATTGTCCCTTGTGTAGAATTTCCTTGAAATTATGCCACTGCTTGAATGAATAAATCTGAAACTAATTGTTGCATGAAGACAAAAAATATCTCTACCAATTTGTAGTGGAATAGAACAGAAATAAAACACAGTCCCACTATAAAAAAAAAACAAAATTTTCTAGGGAACCCAACCAGGAAAACTCTCCGCTAGCTGTAGAAATTTAAAATACTATCCATATTAGACTTTGAGACACCTTCTTCAAGACCAGGTTCATCGATGCTTATTTATTTCCATATTCATTTTCATAAGCATTAGATTTGTTTTTTGTCAAATCAGAGTAGCTAGAAAGTGTCTCTTTGATTTTAGAAAGTAGATCAGGATCAACTTCATCCAAGAATCCCCTAGAAGGCTCATGAATAGCAATAAAAAGGTCTTTTTTATTTTATTTCATCACATGCATCCATCATAATCACTGTTTTGTTTCATTTGTTTCACAATCATTTTCAATGTTAGATGGAAAAGATAATTTAGTATGATATAACCTTAGATAACCATTGTCAGACATATTGTTGGTTAATTTATGTTGTTTGAAGTTTATTGAGTTTGAGTTTTGTCGTGAAACTACTAGTAGTGTACTAGAATGGGTGAGTTGATTGTCTTGATAACAATGTTATGGTTTGATCTAGTCCTTTAAAGGAACTTCTAGTTGATGGTCAAAATTTCACATTCTTTTCATTTTTTTATCTTCACATATAACAAATATCTTTATGTTATAGCCTCTATCTAGATATATACAGTGATTGCCACTCAGAAGTTGGATGCCATCATTTTGGAGCTTGATTTTACTCAATTTACCTTTGTTTGAGTTGAAAATGTCATTAGATCTCATTATATCGTCTATTGCAGAGCATGAATCCAATTTACCTATGTTTTAGTTAAAAATGTAATTAGATCTTGCTATATCATCTTTTGTAGAGAATGAATCCAATTTCTCATATTCCATTTGCTTGAGGTATAACAAAGCTACTTTAATTCATTAAACTAACTTTTCATATTCTATTTGCTTATTATGATTTTGCAGGCCACATATGCATTGGAAAAGGGGCATATTTAATGAAGTGTGGAAGGAGGGGGAAGCTTTAGTTATTTCCTTTCAAACTTTCTAAGGTATATAATAAAATTAAAAAAAAATTATCCATAGAATGTTGTGCCTTAACTTTTTCTTTTGATAATGGATAATTTATGTGATCTCCCCTCTCTTACACACAACCAAAGTCCAGATATATATGGTTATTTGGGATATGTGGACAATGGACAAATTTATGCTAACCATTTATATAGAAATTTACACTATAGAATATCAAGCATTTACAGTTGAATATTTCCTTGCCATTAAATTAGAGTTGAAGAGTCGGACTCCTATTTTTCAAGCATATACCTCACTTTTAAATCAATTTATTGTGACTCTTTATAGACCTTCCATGGGAGGGCAAAGAGTGATCACTATCATTGCTTAATATTTTTACAGACCAAGTAAAGATTCCAAATGTGTATAAATTAGTGGCTCCTTGGAGAATCCCAAGAGTGGTGCTATTGTAGCAAGAAGAAATTCATTTATTTTAAGTTCTTCATTAGTGAAATGATAGTATATTCTTTATTCCATTTAATACCTCAACAGTGTATGATCAAATTACAGTTAAGCCTGTCATAATATTTTGACTTACCCTCTTTTAGAGGTAAACTAGAGTGCATGTCAATCTTGCACATCACCATTGTATCATGGAAAGTTTACCTAGAACAACTTTTGTGGATCTAAGCAACAAGATACCTGTTGGAATTCAAGAGGTAGAAATACTACAAAGTGGGAAAGAGGTCTCACAGTTAACCTAGATTTCACATAATGGTTGGAGTCAGTTTGTTGGCAAGGTGTTGGATACCCCAACTTCCTTTTTATGACTAAGTGCAAGATTGAATCCTTCGACATATTCCTCGCTCAATTGTCATTAAGTGATGGGTCTTCTGAGAAGTGATACACACCTATAAACTTTAATAGATTTTTTCTTGAGTCTTTGGAGGTGGTTAGCTTTTCAAAGCACACATGTACAAGAAGAGGAGAAATAATATGCCTGGCTGAAGTTATATACCTGTGAATAGGGTGTTCCCATTCATAAACCTCATGACTCGCTCTACTTATTTCTAGTGAACAACTTTACGACTTGCCATGAATCATGAGACAATTTCAACCCCATAACTATAAATTTCTTATTTAAATCGATACCTAATAGCTTAGAATTTGCCCAAGGGGAACTCCATTCTTGTTTCGAAAGAACCTACAATCAACTTGTACAATGCTATTTAATCTTTTCTATATTTATTCACATCCTTAGTCTGTGACATAAAGATGAAATAGGCTACCTTGCATTTTCTATACTAACACTCCTAAAAAATAATAAAGTATGCCCAAATCTATCATTTCAAATGATCTATGTAGCTCACCTTTTGGTTTTTCAATTATCAAAGTTGTTGCCTATATTGATGAAAAATTCAACAACCGATACCATAGTGACAATATATGTTATAGTTTTATCCGTGTTTCTATGAAGGTGTTTCTCCTTCATTAGAGTAGAAATAGACCGTAGTTTCCATTGAGGGGAGAAGTGTACCCAGTAGCAACCTTGGCATGTGTGCAAATGGGTTGAATGCACATTAGACTCTATCTATTGTTTTGAAGGTGTTTCTCCTTCAACAATACTTCATCTTAGTTGATACTTTCGGTCTGCACCTTTAGTAGATGCAAGAAGCCTTGGGATACATGTTGTAGATCATAGTTTTCCTATGAGGTTGTAGCAGCGATGAAATAAGTGCATCAATTTTAGGCATATTTAGTATGCTTTTATAGTTTGACTTAGATGCTCACTTTTCTTGATTTAGGTGCTTTTCGTAGTTCTATTTTATGCACATATTTATCTTTAAGAAAAGTGCACAGTAGAGAAGGGTTCTATATTTTGAGCAGGGGACACACTTCTAAGTAGGAGGTACTCTATTCTAGGAAGCTTTTGCCATGCCAGTTAGGTGGTTTATCCAAGAACCCCAAGAGGCACTATTGTAGCAATAAGAAATCCGTTTATTTTGAGTTGTTCATTAGTGCATTCATAGTATATTGTTTATTCCATGCAATACCTCAATATTGTATGATCAAAATACAGTTAAGATTGTCATAATATTTTCACTCACCCTCTTTTAGAGGAAAACTAGAGTGCGTGTCAAGATTGCACGTCAGAATTGTATCATGCAGAGTTTACATGGCACAATTTTTGTGGATCTAAGTAGCCAGATACCTATTGGAATTTAAGAGGGAACAATACTACAAAGTGGGAAAGAGGTTTCGTAGTTAACCTGCCTTTCACAATATGGTTGGAGTCGATTTCTTGGCAAGAGGTTGGATACCCAAACCTCCCTTTTATGACTAAGTGCAAGATTGAATCCTTCAACATATTCCTTGCTCAGTTGTCATTAAGCGATGGATTTTCTTAGAAGTGCTTCACATCTATAAAATTTACCAGAGTTATTGTTGATTCTTTGGATGTGGTTATCTTTTCAAAGCATAGATGTACAAGAAGATGAGAAATAATATGCTTGACTGATTTCAAGTTATCTTCCTATGAATAGGGTGTTCCCTTCCATAAACTTGATGACTCACTCTACTTCTTTCTAGTGAGAGAATTTGGGACTTTTCATGAATTATGAGACAATTCCAACCCCATAACTATCCATTTCTTATTTAAAGTTATACCGAGTAGATTAGAACCTACATAAGGAAAATTCCATTCCTGTTTCAAAATAAATTACAATCGACTTATACCATTCTATTTAATATTTTATGTATTTCTTCGCATCCTTCGCCTGTGACATAAAGACGCAACAAGTTACCTTGCATTTTCTATACTAACACTCCTAAACAATAATAAAGTATGCCCAAATCTATCATTTCAAATGATCTATGCATCTCACTTTTTGGTTTTTCAATTATCAAAGTTGTTACCAATATTGATGAGATCATTAACAACCAAGGCCACAACGACAATATATATTAGAGTTTTATCCATGTTGCACTAAAGGTGTTCTTCCTTCAGCAGCACTACAATACATTATAGTTTCCATTCAATGGAGAAGGGTACCCGGTAGTAGCCTTGGTCTGTGCGCAAATGGGTTGAATTCATAATAGACTTTATCTATTGTTTTGAAGGTGTTTCTGTTTGAATAGTACTTCATCTCAGCAAATCCTTTCAATATACACCTTCAGCAAATGAATACAACCTTAGGGAACATGCTATAGATTCCAATTTTGTTGTGAGGGTATAGCAATGATGAAAGAATCGAATTGATTTTAGGCATCTTATTGTTGTTTTATGAAAGCATGCTTGCCTAGTGTTTCCAAAACTTATATAGAGCCATACTTATTATACTTTTATACTTTGACTTAGATGCTCACTTTTCTTAACTTAGGTGTTTTTCTTAGTACTATTTTATGCATAGATTTATCTTTAGGAAAAGTGCACAGTAGAGAAGGGTTCTGTATTTTAAGTAAGGGACACTCTTCTAGGTAGGAGGTACTCTATTCTAGGGAGCTTCTGTCATGCATGTGAGGTGCTTTATCCTATAGAGAGTTCCAAGTCCTTGCTTCCTTGAAAAAGTCCCTACTAGATAAGACACCGGTGGATATAGTTCCAAGTCCCTAAATTTCCCAAAAACCCACATGACCGTAGCTATCTAGCCTAAAATCCTTTACATTGCAGTCATCTCTTGGCTATTATTTCATAGAGAGATCCTTCTTTGGTTTGGTAGGGCTAGCTACCAAAATAAAAGCTTGGTCTGTGGTTACCTCTGTCGATCTCTTCATCAGCCTAGGACATTATGGAGGATAACATAGGGCATGACAATTAGGGAGTGCCAAGGTGGTCATGTGAATTTAAGGTTCCCAAGTCATGGAAAAATGCAATGCTAGTTTTGAGGTCATGACTGCCAAGGTTTGTTAGGGAATTCTATGGCATGCTAAGATGTTCCAGATTGTATGAAGACATGTCAAAAAAGCTAAGATGTGCCAAGTGCTAAGGCATGCCAAGATCTATAAGGGTTCCAAGTCCCTGCCTCCTCTTCTTCCATATAATATCCACTTATGACATTTCCTTTGTAATATTTGGTGCATTTGATAGTTATAGGTCATTTATAGGTTATAAATGTCTTCATAGTTCCATTTCTAATTGAGTATTCAACTAAACATATTGATTCTCTTATACATAAATATTCTTCCCTCCACCCAATTTTCATAACTTCAATAACCATTAGGTAGGGACTTGCATCTTCGATGTTGCTTTTCTTGTTTAGTAAAATATTACTGAGACTTTAATTTATTGAAAGTTGTAGAATTTATAAATTATGAAGTTTCAAGGTCTAATTTTAAAAAATATAATTCTTTAAAGGGTGCTAGCTCAATGGAAGAGCACCTGCTTTACAATCAGGAGGTTGGTGGTTCGATCCCATCATTCCATAACATTGATATCGAATGGCGACAATCATTTTTTTGTGACAGAGGCTCTTTCGACCATCACCAATGAGCTTTGGTGACATTTTTTGACCCTCAGCAAAAATATGAAATGGTGATGGTCAATGAATGCCACCATATATATCCATCAATAGTGATGACTCTCAAAGGTCCATAACCATAAATCGTTGTTGTTGAGATGAAATGGTGACGGTTGTTGTCCATCATTATAGTAATTATTTGTGATGGACATTGAATGTTACCACAACACCTATTCTTCTAGCAATGCGGCTTTTGGTGATGGTCAATGAACATCACCATATGTATGTACCAATAGTAACGGACATTAAATATCCATCACAATAAATCATTATTATTCATATGAAATGGGGACAATCACTATTCATCATTATAATCAATATTCATCACAGACCTTGAATGTAACCATAACACCTATACTTTCGACGATGCCACCTTTGGTGACATTCAATTTTTGGTGATGGAGGCTATGGTCCATCACCATTGCTCATATGCAATGGTGAGAGTCGTTATCTAACATTATAAATCATTATTGGTGACGAAATTTGAATGTCACTACAACACCTATACTTTTGGCCACACCACTTTTGGTGTCGTTCAGTTTTTGGTGACAGAGGCTATGGTCCATCACCATTGCTCATATGAAATGGTGACAGTCATTATCCATCATTATAGATCATTATTGGTGACGGACTTTGTATCTCACTACAACACCTATACTTTTGGCAACACCACCTTTGGTGATGTTCAGTTTTTGGTGATGAATGCTCTTTTGATCGTCACTAATGAACTTATGGTGACATTTTTTTCCCGTCACTAATGTCCTTTTTTCTTGTAGTGATGAATGTGGGACTCATAGAACACATCCAAAAACACCAATCAATGTGGATGCCACCGGAGTTCTTCACCTACACCATGAGGAATTTGAGTGCCTCCTTGTCTCTCAAGCTTTACCGTGCATCCACAGTCCGATCTAGGGATCACTAAGGCCTACACCGAGATCTACTCTCCAGGATTTACAGTGCATTCCATCCCAGAATCACTAGGCCCAATGGAGAGAAAATCCACCTCTTGGCTTTACCATATATCCCGCCATTCACTGATAAGGATTCCTAGGCCCATCGAGGCACACAATCTGGCTTTACTGCAGCTCAAAGTATGATTTAAGGGTTACTAGACCAGTGGCTTCATGCATCCTCAGTCTGCTTTAGGGACCACAACCACCATGTGTTTTTCAATTCAGAGATTCACCCAACTCAGCTTCAAATCCAATCTGGCGATCCCCCATAAAATGGATGAGAGAACCCATCTCATCAAAGCTATCAGGAAATGGCAAGGCTAGATTGAAAGTAATGTCACATCTGGCAAAACCCATGCCATGGTAGAAAAAGAAACACATGCAATCCCATCCATGCCAAATCTACCAAGGAAAATACACCTGCAATCCCATGTATGCCAAATATAGCAAGGAAAATACACATGCAAGTTGATACCTACAATGAAGCTTGTTGTAGCTACTTCATTTTTCCTTTCCCTGCTTGATCTTTTCTTCCTCTTGCCTTCTTTTCCTTTCTTCCTCCAATGCCAAAGTGCTCCAAGAAAACTCTAGGTGTCCAAGAGTATGAGAGACAGAGAGAGAAAATAATAAGAGAGTTCCAAAACTAAATTGGACAAGTCTTGCCCACTGTTCCTCATAAGCCTTTTTATTAATGAAGCCTCTATTTTCTTCAGTTTCCATTATTTTCGTTCAATTTCCTCCTCACATTCAAAATGTGACCTTTCACCTTCCTTTACTCCTAATTTCCATTATTTTCATAAATAAATGTGTCAAAATACCTTTTTGCCTCTTTAATGCCTTAGCCATTACCTTTGCCAATTTCCTTAGCCATAAACAACCAAATGAACACCCGTAGGATGTCTTGCCCACCATTTAGCTTTGAATACATGTCCCATCATCCATGGTATTTATATATTTTTACATGGAATTTTCATTAGGGCTGTTACACTCTTATTTGGAATGATTTGAGTAACAGTTTCAATTTGATTTTCAGATGAAGTTATATCTACAATTTTTGGGTTCGAAGTCTCCTGAGTTCCCCTAGGGAGAATTTGTAGAACTTTGATCACAGGAGCTTCTTTTATATTTTTAGTGTGGGTTTGGATTGATTTCTTAGTGGGAATTTCACTATTCCTTTTGCTTCTAAGGTTGTACTATATGTGAACCTCATATATAGTAGATTCATAGCCTTGTTTGAAGTCAAAGGATTCTTCATATTCGAATTAGAATTGTTGCAACATGTATAATTCCTATTCTTCCTGAGTAAGAAAAACAACTTCTTCATTTTTAATCCCTAATAGGTTTATGTGGGTGTCATCATCTTCTTCATGGTTTTGTGAACCCTCAACACAGTTTTCCTAGAAGGGTGGTCTAGTTTGTTGATCTGGTATAGAATTATTTCTAGTGTTAGGATTCTTCCTAAAGTTGGGTTTCTTATTGTAGGTGGTTGTTGGTTTTCCCACTGAGTTTTTCTTTTCATGTTTTCTGATTTATCTATTATTCTTTCTACACCCTTTGCTAAACTATCTATTTTACCATTAGAAGTGGAAGTTTCCTCTTTAATGACAACTCTTTTTTCATTTCTCATCCTAGCTTTCTTAGCTAATAAATTTGCTTCTACACTAACAAAATTACTCTGCATTTGTTATAATGTTTCAAGGTTTCTTTCCCTTAATTGGTATGACATGTTAGTGGAAAAACCATCAAGAAATTTGATCAATGTTAGGTTTGGTGGAGGTTTAATATTAGTAGGGATTGCATTGTAGATATTGAATGTAGTACAATAATCTTGAACTGATTCATTAGGAGCTCTTCTAATGTTATCAAATTCAGATAGTATTTGCAGAGGGTTTTTCTCTCTTTCCCATCTATCAACGAATAATCTATGAAAAGCATCTAAATCTCCAATATGATTAGCAACTCAACCTTTCAACCATTTCTTAACATCTCCTATCAATGTCTTGGCAAATAACCTCATTTGGACATCATACTCATTAATCTCATGCAATGCAAAGTAATCAGTCATTTTGTTCACATGTTGTTGGGAAGTATACTGACCAGTAGCATCAAACAAAAAGATTTTTCTTTGGTAATCTTGGGGCATGCCATGTAGTTGGGCTGGTAAAACGAAAGGCACATATCTATCTACCATGGCTGAGATTTTGTTTTGACTAGGGGGAAAAGTAGAGGTGCTAGAAGAAGGACTTGAAATGGGTGGAGATGAACTAGATGAACTTGATATTTTTGGTTGAAGAGGAAGTTGAGGAATAATCAGCTTAGGGGAATTAATTGTGGTGGAAACTATAGGCAAGGTGGTAGTAGATGAAGGTGTAGTTACAATTTTTGAAGATTCTGCAAAAAGTTTAGAGGTAGTAGCAATGAGGGTAGCTAAATTAACTAATTGTTGAATATATGCATCATCTATATGGATTATCATTGTAGAGGTTAAAGCTTCTAGTTTGTCAAAAGTTTCCAACATAAGTTTATCTAAATCTGGATGTGTAGGCACCCTTTTTGACTCAGTGAATTGAATAAAATTAGGGTCTAATTTAGTTTAATTGAGAGGACAAATGACAAATCAAATAGAATGTCCTCTAACGTTGATAATTCCTAGGGAGTGAATTTGGTTTAACTAACTGGCTACTAGTTGCTTGAGTTTCTACCTTTTTTTATTTCCTTAAAATTCTATCATGGTAATCAACTATTTTAGTAGGGTTTGGATCTAGATTTTCCCTCATATAGTGAGTCTCTTTGGTAGCCAGAATTTTAATTTTTTAATTGTTTTCATGAAACTTTTAAGCAACTCAAAAATGACCTTAACATGCAAAAGACAATAATTTCAAGGTTTCCTTAAAGTTTTATTACACTGAGGATTGAAGTCCCCAATATCGTCGCCAATATGTTATCACTCCAATATTTCTCTAGAATTGTTAAGAAAGAAATGATTAGAGGTCACCAAAAACCAACTTTGGAGATTAGGATCTAGCCTTCCTAATTCTCAGAGAGGGCTATCTCTTTATGATTTAACTTTCTTTAGTTAATTGGTTTTCAGCTAGTTATGATTGTACTTGGCTTTTGATTTGGATTTGGTGGTGGGATCACTTACTTAGGTGGATAGAGGGTTGTCTTTTACCATTGGGCTATAGGTTCAAATGTCAAGCAAATAAGACTTGATTAAGTTCTAAAAATAGTGTCTATAGGACAAGGTAGCTCAGTTATTTCATATCTTATGGTTGGATGGTGAAGCTGATTTCAGTGAGATCTAAAGAGAAATTAAGGGTTCCTTAGGCCACATTATGAAAGAAGTGAAAGAGGTCAACTCAGATGGGAGAGCAATTAAGGATTCTCATATCTAGATATGAGAGGAAAACATAGAAATGATCAACTTTTCAAAAGAAAGTGTACTTAAACAAGTTCTGAGATAAATTTCGAGTCAATTCATTCACTTTACATAACATGTAAGTTCGTGAAATACATAAGAAGATAACAAATTTAACAAAGAAAATAGTTCACTGTAATAGCTTAACACGTGAATCCTATAATGCAATCTCTTTATTACTTAGTCTAGACTGATGACTTGAAAAATTGGTGCAATAACCCTCAGGTTTATGATCAATACAACTCCACAGATGTATAGCAATCCACCCCCAATACTTCGGATTATGAAGTATTTATACAAAAATAGTTTACACAATATCCCAAATTTCCATGGGAATTAATCTAGGAGAAAGAAATATCTTCATGCAAGAAGATAGAGACAGATGTTCAACTGCTATATGTTGTCCTTGTTTATTAGGTTGTGATGTTCTTTATGCTTTGATATTTTGCATTTTATTCTCTTCTTTGTTGTTGGTCTTCACACTGTCTCTTCTTTGTACTTTGAACTTTCAAGTGATACACTTTCAACTGATACTCTTTTACCTGGCAAATACATCATTATCTTTTTACTGTGTTGTTTTCACCCTTTTTGTACAATTTTACATTTTGACTTTGTATTTTTTTACAGTAAGTCATTCAAATTTTCCCATGTGTCTGCATCTCGTAATTGGATATTTACCATCTTTGTGTATATTTCATCTGCCTCCGTGTACTTGGAAAAAGTGGGTTTATTTACAAAAAGGTGTTTTACCTCATGTTGGAGGTAGAACATGTTCTTAAAGGTCTGATACAAGACCTTGCTAGTAGGCATTCCCTTCATAGAGGAAGTGTTTAACTCATCCCGGACCACCTCTCTCATTCTCCTATTGTAGTCATTGTGTGGCATTAATTTATCATTTATTACCAAGGGATTTGGTAGACCTTTTTGCCTCAAAACATAAAACTTAACCATGAACCTATCTATAGCTAGCTGCATGGTTTGGCATTTATCTTCAAGGTTCGTCATCAAATTCCTCTTGGTTAGGACCCCTTTTACCTCTAGTCATGTGCGAGTCCTGTTAGGTATTTCTAGCTCCTACATTTGATATTTGTTTTTGGAGTTGAGGAAATGAATTGCTTTAGTGGCTTCCTCTCGCATGTCTCCCAGTTCATCCTAAACTATCTGAATGGCTTCCGTAGATTCTTTCACTAAGTCATTTTTCTCAAAGATTACTTGAATGGATGGCCAAATATCATTGACAGAGTCAATGATATTGGCTCATAATTGATCCTTAGCTTGGCAAAGTGGCTCCTTTAATGTCATCCCTTTCTCTAAGCTCTTTATCCTTTTAGTCATTTTGGTTTCCTTTTGTACTTCTTCTTTGTGCATAATCTGGGCAAGCTTGTTATCATTATGTAGACTAGTTATATTTCCTTAACCTTGTTTATTTGTGTGGTCTGAGTGGACATGTCTTCCATTGCCTTGACTAGTTTACTAGCCTCATCACCTCGATAGGCTGCTGTTGATGTCGAACCTATTGTTGATGTAGATGTTGTGGCCGCTAGTAGTGATGTGGCCATTGGAGCTGTTGGAGCCAATGATGTTGCCAAAGTGGATGGTACTGCTATGGTAATTATTGGAATGACAGTGGAAGGGGAAGTCTCAAGGGTGGCTTGTTTCATCTGTATCAAGCTGTCAAACTCCTTCTCCATCTCTTTGAACGGATTGTTCAATTGTAAAACGAGATCCAACATTTCCTCCTGATGTATTTGGCTCTCAAGGGCATCTTTTGTCTATGGATGCTCTGAATGAGGAAGTTTCAGTTGTTTTTTGAGAGCAGCAATGTCTTCATTCTTTTTCTTTACTAACTTCTCAACAACCTCGATATCATTGGGATCATGTTCCATCTCAATCACCAAGTCTTACAGTGACTTGATCCTATTGTCCTTGGCCTGTGAGGAGGCCTTTTCCAGTTTGTACTATGTTGTAATGTTGTCCAATGAAATTTGAAGCTTATCTGTAGCCATAGATTTACCTGTCAAGGTGGAATAGATCATCTCACATGCCTGCTTGTGGAACTCAATTTGGTGAATGGGTTGGACATCCCTGGCCAAAACCTCAAAATCTATTTTCCTATAGTCTGCTGATGTTTTTGGCTGCTGGACTGTAGGTTGCATGAATGACATTTGCATTTTTCCTGTTTTGATTTTAAAGGCTGACATCAACCTGCTTTAATTTTCTCATGTCTACTCGAAGTACTAGGCATAAGTTTCAGCGTTCAACATCTCATTCCTCAACTTGATTTCCTTGTATCTATCTTTGATGTCCTTTTCTTTACCCATAGGCCTGGTGAATGAAGAAACCTCAACACTAAGTTATCTCTTAATAAGTTGAGTATTAGATGTTGACAGCTAATGTGTTTCACCTAAAGCTCTTATGCCTTTTCTTCTTTCCACCATTTTATTAGTGTTAGTGATTTCCACTGAATCAATGGTGTCTTCTAGTTCAATTACATGATTAAGCTTGGGCTTCTTCCTGTAATTGATCTCAAACTGTTCACCTGTGGTTTCCATAGTTGAACTAGAACCCTCCTCCTTGGTTCTCTTTGGATTCATGTCTTTATTTTTTGGAGTCTATAAAATAGGAGGAATATTCATTGGTTCTCTTAGTTCTGGAACCTACAGGAAGGAATTTGTATAAATTTATTTTTCTAGATCAATAAATTTATTCTCTACATTCACTACAGTATTGTCCATGTCTATTAGAGTATTTGCCAACCATTATGATTGGTTGGCAAACCTCTCAATGTCTAGTCTCGGATGATGGATGAAAGGCCCAAATTTGACCTATATCCTTAGCTTGTTTGTGACTCCATGAGGGTCATATTACCACATAAAGTTGTTCTTAAAATTTATTTGTTGCAAAATCATATTACAAATGAAGGGGCCCAATTGATTTTTCATTTTGAATTGGGTTTTCTTCCTAGCTCCTAGGAAATTTACTTAATTAGAATTTATAACCTGCCTAAAGTATTCTAGTGCAAATACCCTCATGGGGAGGTATTTCGGCAGTTTGCAAGGGGAAAATTTTCATCCATATATTCTTATATTTATGTGGTTCTGGTAAAGATATCAGTCTCCCACCTTACTGTTCTTTGTGAACTGTAACACCCTTTTGATCTCTTGATTGATTCTAGGCTGAGGGCTACTCGTTAGCATATTCATAACTCGATGGACAAATGAATCATTGAAGTCTTTGTAAGTAAATATAATGGAGTACTTTTGGATCAGTGGTGTCGATAGATGACTGATCTTGGGTTTCCTTTAGTATCCAACTTCTAAATGTTGACAGGAAAATTGTGTGACTCCTAGTACGATAACATATGGAATAAGACTGAAGAATACTTGAAAACTCTCTTAGTTGGTAGTCTGGTAAATTTTTCATGCATCCTATCTCCTATGAACTGAGCATAGTTGTAAAATATAGCAAGAGGCTTGCCTGGGCTAAAGGTGGAAAGGAAAGCAAGGACAACCTCATCCATGTGTTCATCTGTAGTGTATTCTAGAATGCAGGAGAGCATGGTTATGATTTTTCTACCTCTTTGAGAAAAAATGGTGGCAACATATGGACATGTTTCTGTAGGAATATGACACTCCTCAATGATGAAAGTTTGGAAAATTTGGGCTATCCTAGGAGGGTCTAACTTGGTGTAGATGTTAAGCAAGCCTTCAATAGAACAAGGGGTCTAATTTGGGCTTGGTTGGACATGCAACATTTGGTTAATGGATTCTGCAGTGATGGTGAATAAAACTCGTTGGTGAGGGGTGAAAATGGCTCTTTAGCTAGGAATGTAGCAAGCATGACAAAAGTAGATGATCTCTATGAATGGGTGCACTTTTGGAAACAAATACCTAGGGAAATTAGACTCCCAAAGGTGAATTTCATCGTTCTCGTTTAAGAATCTGGCCTTACTCCAACAATAAAGCTATAGAATGTAGGGAGGGCAAGCTGTGTCCTTTATTTGGAAATTTTTGTTTGCTAATACAAGGTGGTCGATGTCCAAGTGATGGGTTTGCAGAGGTCTCACATCTAGAGAGATTTGGGAAGCCATAATTGTGTCTACATATATGAATTAGGCTTGTAGTGGATTCAGGAGTGAGGTTTAGAAGCTCTCGTAGAGTGGGAGGGTAGTTATAGTCTGTAAAAGAAGGGTTTGGGGCATAAAAATAAGTTTTTCTCTAATTCAACAAATTTTCTTAATTAATTAGCTGTTCAATTTTAACTGTACATTTTCAAATTCAAGGGTCGTTCTCGTTTTTTCCAAGAATATGTGAAAATTGATGGTTTGACGTGCAGACTTAGTTCAGTAGTGAATGCAGAAGGTATTGTAGCTTTCAACTGTCAATTGGTTGCTTCAATTGGGTATCCACAACGTCTTCAAGTTGAAGAAGGTGGTCAAATTAGTCGCAGAGGTTCAGGGTGTCGCAAATATCTTAACAACAATTTACAATGAAAATGCAAGAAAATAGCGAATTGGGGATTTTTCAGCCTTTTAACAGGTAATGATCACATTTTAGCGTGGAAATAATCAATGAAAAGTGGGCAGTTTTTGGTTTGAGCACAAAGGTGATTTTTTGGGCCATCATACCACTTTTGGAGGGCAGGCAGTATTTTTCATGAGCACGCGACCTAGCTTGGTGTTGCCACATAGTAGAACACTGTCCACAGAAAACCATGAATCTCGTATGCTCTCGGTGTTTATCGGTCAGATAATGAATCTGCGAGATATGGTTGTACACCATCGGATCTAGGCGCAGGAGATCGGAGGGTTATCACGCAATTGAGTTGCACAGAACGAATCGGGAAAGGGATTTGTGGGGCCAAGGATTTAATTATAGTTAATGGTAATTATTTAACCAATAATGTGAGGATTTTTTATATAAACATATGGTTGATTAGGTGGGACCATGGGTTATGCAGCAAGGTTTCTTAACTACACGAGGGGTTGGTGGGTTAAAAAGGGTAGCGGGGAAATATGAAGCAAGGAAGTTAATTAGATAAAGCGGGGGCATAAAAACATAGGATAAGGGAATTTTTGTGGGTTTTTGAGGGGAAAGAAGGGAAATTAACAAGGAGGAAAGTGATATTTGTAATCAGGAATGGGTTTCACACTAAGGAAAGGGGTTTTGGGAAGGGAGGATGATTTGTGAAGGGTAATTACTAGGGAAATGTGTGAAACCAAGGGGTAAAAGTGAAAATAAAGGGAAAAAGGGTATTAATGAGTAATAAAGGGATAATGGGGAAATTAGAAAATAAGTATGTAGGGGTGTAGTGAAATGAGAGAAAATTAGTAAAGAAGCTTGGTGGATATCCTTTCTTTCTCATAAATCCTCCTGCACATGAAACATAGGTTTAAGCATGATAAATGTGCTTTTGATTCACCAACCTTATGTATTTGCAACCTTTCTTCTACCAACCCTTTCTTTATCCTAACAATTTCTCTTCATTTATTGGGTACATTGAGCTTCCTCGCCCTTTATTTCCTTTTCTTTTGACAAACAAACTATATAATTCTAACCATATAACTTCCAATGGCTCATATTAAACTCATAAGCTCATTTTTATTCTCTACCTAACCATTGGTTTGCCAATGTCAAAGAGTTTGGTTAGATTTTATTCTCTATCTATCAAAATGAAGTTTAAAGCATGAATGGGTCAAGATTAAGCTATTTGACCATAATGGATTGTGGCATTTTTGAGAAGGTGCATGCAACCTTATTTTGCATAGTAAGTGAAAAGTAGTGGCATTTGAATTTGCACACTTTCATGATCTGTTTTTTTTCTTTTTGGAGTTTATATTTTTCATTTTGTTTATCTTTTTCTTTCTTTTTTCCTTCTTTTAGGACATACCCTCTTTACATTTTTTAATTTTAATATGAAAAACATTTTGGAGAAAGCAAAAGCATGTACAATACTACAAGACTAACCATAGCACATTCAAAATTATGAGTCCTATTATTATAGGACCCTAAGAGGTCCGAATCCTCTCATTCCATCACGAATAAGACATGAGCTTCTTTATTGATTTAGAGCATTAAGTACACTAAATATACAACTTGATCCACACCAAAGGCAAGAACGAAGCCTTCCTCTCTATTTGTCTAGCCTAACCCACAAAAACAACCTCTCTAGTAGGTGCAAGTAGATGCTAAATAAGGATGTTGAGCATCTATGCAAAAGAAACTAAGGTTTTCTATAGACTGAGAGTGAAAGAGGCATGCGAGAAACATACTTGATCTAGGAGAAATCAAGTATAATGTCAATATCCTTCTTCTGTATTAGGAAGCAATGTATATATACCACATCAAATTGGTTATTTAAGTTAGGCCACAGTCTAGTGTAGGTAAGATCTCTGTAACAGTAAACTTAGCTCTAAAAATAGCATTTTATTTTTTTTTCATATTTTAAAAAGTGTAAGCTTGTATGATGTTATGATACAGGCCTATGTTCTAGTTTAGTAAAGGCATAGTAGTGAATGAAATTTGAGATATTGTTTTTTAATATAAAGTCAAGCATGCATAAGGAAAGGGTCTCCCAAGTGCCATAAAAGAGAGCATCTACAGAAATGTTGAATGATGCTATCACAATGGAAAGAAAAAACTAGATATTTTGGAGCTAGTTCATTTGCTATATAAACCCTACAAAATGAAGAGCCAATTCAAGGGAGTTGTTCGGTTAATAAGATAACATATATATAGTAGATTTGTGAAGACAAGAAAACTGAGTTTTAAGGAAATAATATCTCAACATACTCTTGACGTGTTTTATAATGAAACTAGATTATATACACTAACATTAATCATTAGATGTTGTATACTTTTATAGTATTCGCATCTTTATAATGCAAGTGATCACCATAACATTCAGGCACTGATCTCTGATGGTTGACTAACAAGTATGGTTCCGTCCAAAATACACATAGGATAAGAGTCATACTCCAGTCATCAATTTTCACATATATGAGATAACTTTAAGAAACTCCATGAAAAGGAAGTTTTTCAAAGGCAGTTTTCCTAAGTAGTGGAAGCGGAAGTTTTCCCTACGATTTGTTATGAAATGAAGTGATTTTTTTAATTAAATCAGGTAAAGCATAGAAATTGTTCTTATTTGATAAAATTACAGATATTTTGTATGAGAAAAATCTGTAATGGGGGCGCAGCCCCAAGCGGCACGGCTATGAATAAACTTTGGAGATTTGAACCTAAAATCTTGTGTACATACATTTCATATTCAAGGCTACTGTCAATTGAGTAAAGCTTAAGCTTACAGATATTTTAGGTTAATTAAATTATTTTTAATAATAAAAACACTGAGTTTGTCATCAAACTTTCAATTAAGCTAATTTGGAGAAAAAGGGCAACTGGTTGGCTGGTTATCATGTAACTTTTTTTAATTTGTACCATGGTTATCCATGTAGCTTTGTTTATTTGTACCATGAAAACTTGGTGGACAGAAGAGTAATTCTATTGTCCACGGACGCTAGAGCAGAGAGCTGCAATGCCAACACCCATTGATAGATAATGTATAAGTTAACCAAACATAAGATTGTCTGGACACATACGGATATACGCAATAACAGTTCAATGGATTGTGTAGAAGCAAGAAATTATGTGAAAAAAGATTATACACATGAAAAATTCTGGTTTAGAATAAAAAAATTCAACAGTTGTTTCACTTAATCAAATGAAACTTTACGAAGAAAAAAGTTTCATAGAAGACGAGAATTGCTCTTTTTCTTTTTAACTTGTTTCACGTTTAGTTTTTGAAAATAATGAAATTCACGGGGAAAGTTTAAGAAACTTTGGTTACAGTTATCAAATTTTAAAGTTTAATGATTTTGGATGAACTAAGAATTAAATTTTAATGGTTCTGGATGTCCTAAGATTATGATTTTGGTGATGATAGATTTTTGATGGTGATAATCTTGGTGATGATCCTAGTTACAGCTATCTAACTGACCCACAATTTTTAATAGTAGTAAATCCATTTCATTATAAACGGTACTACTACTATCAGATTTTTTGGGTTCCACTAAAATTGAACCTCCATGCACAACAACGTTGTTTTCTTTTAACAAGGCAAGGGAGATTAGAGAGTGTTGGGTATTTTTGCAATGGGAAAATACTAAAACCAAACATTAACTGAACACAGAGTCAATGCTCTGTTTTTCTTCTACTCCACGATCTTTTGTGTACAGAGAAGCCTTAAAAAAAAAAATTACTGAACAGAGTATTGCACCACCATAAAATATTACTATTCATTAAAAAAAACTCTTACATATTAATCCTCTTTTACTCAGAGGGATTCACCAAAATATTTTAACAAAAATTACTTTGACTCCTTTGAAATTTTACATCACTGTGTGTAAATATTTCATTTACATTCACTGCTTTGTGAAAACAAAAATTACAGGTATTTACAGTTTTACCTTTTCACTGTTGTGTGAAACAATTCATGGTTTTACATAATTGCCCCTGATTTTTCTTCTTTCACTTCTTCACCTTCACTCCTGCACTGCTGTGTGTTTTACAATATGTTTTTTTTTAATATAATGTCAACGAACAACAACTCATTTTTATGCACTGGTGTGCGTGCCAAAAATAAAAACAGAGACTCTGTCTCATCCCTTTCTTTTACGAGTTGTGTGTTTTACATTACTTACTTCCCTCGCTGCTACGAACCAACACTCCTAACATTACATTTTAACCCACAAAAAAAAAACATTCACACTTCTGTGTGCTCTTCCCCTGCATTACAATGTTTATTTTCTGGTCTTCATTCGGTGCTGCGAACTCAACACAATTCACCGTGTGTGATCCCCTTGTTTTCATAGCAATTCACCGTGTGTGATCCCCTTGTTTTCATAGGCTGCTGCGAACCCAGGTTCTCTTCCTCCCCGTGTGCAATGCATGGCACGAAGTCAATGCACATACAAAAATACGATTCATATGGAATTAAATGAATTTTACATACCCCCATGCTCCCGTATGACATAGATATTAGGCGCCGTAAAAAAACCATTAAATACCTTACCAAAAGCATGACAGTTCATTAATCATAGAGTATGGGCTATAGTATTAATCCACGCAACATTTAATTTTACCAGACCCGTATGCACCTTGGTTCAATCGGATGGCGGAGAATGAAGAACCAAAATTGGACGCATATCGGATGGGGACTTTTGACTGACATTTATCGTCCGATAAATGTCAGAGGGTGATGTCACCCCAATCCACGCGTCAGCTCCAGGTTTTATCGGAGTCGATTTTACGGAAACCAGTTTATGCCAAAGAGTGGTGCGATGAGGTTGTCGGCAGTTTGTGGTATTGCAATAGTGGTTTCGGGGATTGGACGGTTAGTGTTGAAAGCTGGCCCGCGCACAGTGAAATTACAAATTCAACACTCCCCTTTAATTTCAACTGCTAGGCATTCGGTCATACCCAGACACTTCCTCACATAGAGGGATTCACCAACTACTTATGATGCAGTTCCACAAACAACAAAATAGTCTTCCTCTTAATAGAGGGATTCACTTGAAACTGTGCTTAAGAGCACCTTCCTCATGACAGAGGGATTCACCATAACAATGTGTTGAAGAACACCTTCCTCTTGACAGAGGGATTCACTTGTGACTATGCTGAAAAGCATCATCCTCTTGATAGAGGGATTTACCTGTGCTTAAGAGCACCTTCCTCGTGACAGAGGGATTTACAATGACAATGTGCTGAAAAGCACCTTCCTCTTTAATAGAGGGATACACTAAGAACTTCACTTCCTCTCACGGAGGGATTACTGCCAAACACTGCTTTAGATGCAGTTTCAAAACAAAACATTCATTGCACTGTTATGCATACTCATTACATTGTTCTTTTATGCTGTTGTATATTCTCTGCTGCACTGTTGTGCCATCTTCTTTGCTGCATCTACCCCACACTGCTGTGTATACACTTGCTGTTGTGTCGCTGCACTTCACTTACATTTCTTTGCAAACTCTGCATTGCTGTGCATTCTTCAAAGACATAATACTCTGTCTTTTCTGGAACAATTACTCTGTCCCACTTTACAAATTTACACTGCTGTAAAGGAAAAATTTCTTTTCCATCTGCTGCTGTCCATTACCTTTCATTTCTTCAACAAAAAAAACTTCATGCTGCTGCATTTTCTTATGCACTGTTGTCCATACCCATAACCATAGACTCTGTCATCCTTGGGTTTTTATTTGCTGCTGCGTTGCCTCTGCAATTTGCACTGTGGTTGTCTTTTGTTTCATCATACTGCTGTGTGCCCATACACTAACTCTTTACTCTCCATTACTTCCACATAGAGAGAAAGCATCCTCACGCTCTTTTGCACTGCATTCTCCACACAACAAAAAAATTAACACGGGCTGCTGTCTTTTCTTTTTACACCTTGCTTCACACAATCTTAGTCTTCATTCATTTTTTTTACTCAATGCACTGCTGTGCAGTTCCTTTCATTTTCTGCTGCCACACATTATCCTTCACCCATGTGCATTAAAAATCTGCTGTCTCTGTTTCTCTTTATGCATTTCTTTGCATGCTGCATTGCATATGAAGAAAAACATTACATTTTTTACTGCTGTGTATTGTACTCACTCTGCTGTGAGTATGTTCTC